>OX387361.1:17575000-17670000 GCA_947563465.1 Archips xylosteana | reverse complement strand
TCCCTCTGTTCCCAGTGGGACGATGACGGGAATTGGAGGCGAAGGTTCAACCGGGAGATAGAGGAGCTAGTGTCTGAGCCGAATATCATCGGGGAAATAAAGGCTGCCCGACTTCGATGGCTGGGGCATGTGGAAAGAATGGGCGAGGATCGAGCTGCCAAAAGAGCGTATCTTGGGCGACCTTCCGGAAGGCGTCGGGTGGGTCGACCAAGATACCGGTGGAAAGATGAAGTTGCTAAAGATCTGAAGGAGCTGGACGTGTCCGATTGGTCAGACTTGGCACAGAGCAGGAAGGAATGGCGCACTTTGATGTCGGAGGCCAAGATCCACTTCGGGTCGCTGAGCCAACGAAACTAAAAACTAAACAGTAACTCTGTTTTACCTCTTCACGCTTAAACTGCTGCACTGATTTGGATGAATATTGGGTCTATTCCGACTAGTTACATTATAAGTTCCATTGATGGAAATAGTTGGACTTTTTTTTCCAGGTTGTTACATTAATAATGCAGAGTTAATTTATTGGAACTAAATAAAGGGTCTATATTGGAATCCATAATATCTTTTGTCCTAATTTCAAAATCTATAATAACTTTGGTCATAATGATCTTTTGCCATAATAACGTTTGTCATAATGTAAATGCCATAATATTTTATGTTTTATTTTTAGGAGGCTAAAGTACCCCACACGGCTGGCGCGACCCCGCTGTCCACTCTGGGAGACGCCGTACAAATTAGGTATGCCGCATACAACATACAGGTTTCTGAAAAAAAAAAGAGTAAACTAAGGTAACGGCGCCTGTTAACGCGGGTATCAAAATCGGCGACCATCACCGCGGTATTTTGAAATAGGCATTTTATTATTAAACCGATCGATTTACTAAAAAACGAATTTTCTGCGAATGATACTCATTTAATTGACTAACAAACTTATTAGCGCTAGTATGTGTGAATGAAACAAAGAGCTCGCAATTCATCGATATCCGCGACGGCACCGCAGAAAGAGGTCTTGCCATACAAACGTGTGACGCCACATGTAAGCTAACTCGAATCTTATTTAGTATTTTACGTAATAGTTACGGCAATTGAATCCATGTTATGGTTTTTAAACGATTTTTTACAGTTTTCTGCACGACTTTTGAATACTCTTTTTATATTTTTTATCCTGGAAATAAGTTTAAAATTGAAAATAAAATACAGCGGTGATAGGCGTCGTTTTTTTATGTGGATTCTAATATCGTGGTATACCACGGTAATAGGCAAAATGGTGATTTTGGTTCTTTATGCTTTATTTTTGGTATATGTGATCTGTTTTATACTTTGTTACAGTTATTCCAATCTTGATCTATTCACACTATTAAAGAACTATTTCCGTGGTATGGAAAGTATTAAACTAAAAACCCTTAATTTTTAGCAAAAACTTTAGTATTGAATTTGTGGTTTCTATAGAAACCGTTATTTTGTCAAGTTGTTTAAATATTGAGATAAAATCATATTTATACATATCTGTTATATAATTTTGGATTTATACCAAGGTGATAACTAATATTTTTGGTTTGTGATGAAAATACAACTGTATCTTATTGTTTTTATGGGTCGGAATTAGATTTTATAACACTCCAAATTAAGCCTTTTACCGATGGTACGACCACATAACCCTCGGTAATAGAATGTATGGGAATCTATTACCGACCCATTCAATGTTTATTTGGGTCGGTAATAGTTTCTTATGGAAGTATCTATTACCGAGTGACATTACAAAGACGACCGACACGATTTTTTTCTGAAACCGTTAACTTTTTAAGATTGTTATAAAACAAACCTAACCAAACCTAATGGGGTCTGTATGATGCCGTTTTAATAAATTCTGAGAAGTTTACGGTTTCAGAAAAAAATCGTGTCGGTCTTTAGACCCATTCGATGTTTTAATACATTCGGTCTTTCGTACTTCAGTATTGTAATACATACCCGTTTCGAAGGAGTTTGATAACAAACACCGTGACACGAGATTTTTATATATTAGACTACCTAGCTGTTGCCCACGACTCCGTCTGCGAATAATATATAGCGTACGACCTATTCTCAGACCTACCGAGTACAGAAAAAAAAGATTCATAAAAATCGGTCAAGCCTTCTCGGAGGAGTTCGATAACAAACACCATGACACGAGATTTTTATATATTAGGTTATTATGCCACCAGACTGGATCTCTAGACATTGGCAGTACTCTTTGATTTAAGCTTTGAAATTAATAGTAATAAACGACCCAATATTGCCCAGGACATGGCAGATGTACGGTTTGCCCCGGGACCCTCTCTCGGTGGAGTCAGCGGTGCTGATGTCTAACTCCCGACGGTGGCCGCTCATAATTGACCCTCAGACGCAAGCCAACAAGTGGATAAGAGCTATGGTGAGCTGGAAGGCCATAGGCACTCTGAAATAAAACGAAACGACCCGATCGAGTTTGAGCTCGCTTGATGGTCTTGACGAGTACTTTATTAACCAGGGGCAAAAATTACAGTCAACAAAAAGCTTGTATTAAAATTGTTTTTTTTTATAAAAAAACTTGTTAACCCGTCGAGCGTCCTGTGCGCACGGGTGTGCACACAACAGAGGGTAGGATTTAGAGCGGGCCTAAATCGCCGTCAATGGGCAAGGTGCCCAGAAGGCTGGCGGTATTTCCTCGCTGTATAGCGATACTAATTCGCTGTGCGAAATAGTGGCCAGCCCTCTGGTCGCCCGAGGCCTCTATTAGGCGAGTCGACAAATCTTTGTATAGCCGACGCGCACTTGGCCCCCATGGCCTCATGGTTTCAATGCCAAACGCCGCAAACATGTAAAACATGTAGCTGGTTCCTAGGGCGGCATATTTGCGGCGTTTGAGACTTTCATTTGATTTTGACTTGTTAAATAACTTTAACTTCAACACTAGATGAAGAAAAACCCGCCTGTGTAATTCCCGTGCCCATGGGAATTCCGGGAAAATACAAACCCTATGTCACTCTCGGAACTGAGACGAATCTAATGAATGACACCTCACACTTCTAAATTCATTGAGCCGTTTAGGCTGCAGGGCGTGCCAAAGAATGATGCATACATAAATACATACGCTCGAAAAACATAACCTTCCTTTGACTTGTTATCCGCAGGGAAAAATCGAAGGGCTGGTCGTTTGTAAACCCAATGATAGAGAATTACTGCGAAACTTCGAGTCAGCTCTTCGTTTTGGAAAACCAATTCTATTGGAGAACGTTGGACAGGAACTTGATCCTGCTCTGGACCCTGTTTTAAAGGTACGCTTTATAAGAGTTCCGCGAGCGAATGATACTTGCTCGTTGTCAATACAGAATGTCCCAAATGACGAAGTTCAGAAAAATAAAAGTTAATAAACCATATCACTCAGCTAAGCGATAACACATCTTTTCGTTAATGTCTAATACCTACTAATTGACTATTACCTACCGCTTAACTAAGTGACATAGTTTTTTATTTTTTCCAGAACTGGTATAACTAAACTTGAGCTCTCTCGCTCATGAGGTTTTAACAAACAGACCGGACAAAAGCCATCCGCATTCAAACGCAAACAAACTTAACCAGGTCGTAGCTCCATCTTGTTGGAGGCCTACCTATACTGCGTCTTCCCGTCCGTTTACGCCACTCGAGAACCTTTCGGCCCCATCGGCTATCAGTTGTACGAGCGATGTGCCCTGCCCACTGCCACTTGAGTCTGGCGATTCTTCTATATAGGTTACTTCAGTTCTTGCGCGGAATTCATCATTTCTAATGTGATTCAGAAGAGAAACTCCGAGCAATACCCCTTTCCATCGCCCTCGGAATTTTGAAGAATTGACTGACTGTTTCTAAATTACTTTGCTCACCCGCTACGTTTATGTAAAAAATGCGAGTTCATCCATACTCAACTTATCATTTGGTAGCACAGTGAATGGTTGCGGTACTCTGAAGATGAGCTCTGGTTGAGTTCGAAACGCGTCAGTGTAGTTTTGTGGTGATGATAAGTAGTTGGATTTGTGTAAATTGTTGGTATTTATACAGTGTAAAGTTGGAGGAACTACATGAACTAACACACATTTTTTACGTAAACGTGTTGCGGGTGAGCAAAGTAGATAATTGTTTCAGTTCACTAATATGGACCTCGGGAAAGTAACGTCTGATTCAATAAATTATCTGAAATGATTTTTTTCTTTCGTTAGCGTCAATACTTCCGGCAAGCCGGTCAGCTGGTGCTGAAGCTCGGCGACTCCCTCATCCCGTTCATGAACGGGTTCCGGCTGTACATCACCACCAAGCTGCCGAACCCCAAGTACACGCCGGAAACCTCCGTCAAAGTACAGGTCGTCAACTTCGCGCTTGTACCGAGGTCAGTGTTTTTTAAACTCATCCAACGTGTTGTCCATTAAAATTTTACAGTAAGTCTTTACAATACGTTTACTTTTAGTTTACCACTGACAGATGGCCTGCCTTCATTTAATTTCCAACTTTAATACCATACAAATAAAGTAGCTATTACAAAATCTGCAAACATGGGTAACAGTATTCTAAAATTGGCTTTATTTGTAGGTCGTTAAAGTTGAATATGAAATGAAGGCAAACCATCTGTCAGTGGTAAACATTATGTAATTTTACTGTACAACAACGATTTAACTTTAAATTAACACAGGGTTCGAAGGTTTCAAAGATTCTTTCCCCAAAAATCAGACGCATCATGGTCCAAGAGCTCGACAATTTATATAAAAGAAGTTAACTGATGCATACTGGGACTGTGGGCTTGAAGTTTTGCTCAAGGCTTTTTTGTTACATACTAGCGACCGCCCCGGCTTTGCACGGGTGCAATGCTGATACTAAATATACCTACTGCAGAATTATGCATGTATCATACATACAAACCTTCCTCTTGAATCACTATCTATTAAAAAAACCGCAAAAAGCATACATAGGGACATACAGACAGCAGGAAGCGACTTTGTCTTATACTATGCAGTGATGAGCGAGTACTAGGACACAAAAAGAGATTTGAACTAAAACTAACGGTGCACAAATAAATCGACTGGTTACTTGTCTAACTTAATACTTCGCTGAAATTTGTGTAGTTTGAAGTTGTACCTGAAACAGCAGAAAGCATGTAAGTTGCGGATTAAAAATTAGTTATTTAAATAGCATCCCAAATAGCTTCTCTTATTGTTAAGCACCTTGAAAGGAAACTGGTCGTCTCTTAGATGCCGCATAAAACTATGGACCTCAAGCAAGTCCGTACTTCGAATTTTATGAAATTCTTTTCAGTGGTCTGGCAGAACAGCTTCTATCTATAGTAGTGGCTCAAGAACGTCCAGATTTAGAGGAGCTGAGGGGCCAATTGATAGTTTCCCGAGCTCAAATGGGCGCGCAGCTGGCAGAGATGCAGTCGGACATTTTGTACGGCTTGTCCAACAGCGTGGGATCGCCTGTAGACGATGTGCCGCTTATCTTGACTCTGGAGGCCATTAAGATTAAAAGCGTTGAGATCATGGTGAGACACTCGTGCTTTTTATACTAAGTTAGTTCTAACTAGTGCCGGCGTTATGAACACTGACACCGCGGGCAAGAATATTGTGGCGCCTACTTAAGGAAATCAAAGTCGAGTGCCAGTTTGGCGGGGAAAGTATCCCACCACCAACGATCGCCCCCTGAAATTTAGCGCCCTGTGCCGTAGCCCCATCGCGCTCCCCCATAACGCCGGCACTTGTCTAACCTGTCGTATCCAGGAAGCAAAAACCTGTATAAAAGTAAAACTACTGCATGAATATACGCTAAATCATTTATATATTCAACTTATTCTATGTACTATTCCATTACTCTTACAATACCATTGCATTATTGAATGTTGGCAGTGAGCTCCTTAACGCATTTACTGCCACCGACGCGTTTTTGGGACTTCGCCCAGTGCCGCTGTCATAATTACTCATACATTTTGAACGCACATGTGCGTCGGTGGCACCTGTGGAAGTCAGGTGGCAGTGAATGCGTTAAATCTCGTCCCGTCCGTAGCCAAGTTAAATACGTTCTACTGTCTTGATGCCGGTCTTCTCTCTTATGTTATACGAAGCCATTACATGAATGCAATAGAAAACCGCTTATACATAATATCTGCACAATTCCTCTTTCTTTCATCGCACCGCTAATTTATACACAGTTTTACAGCTTCCTTACGCATCTATGTTCGATACGCAGCCTAAGGGTATAAGTTGGCAGCCGACCGCACGCAGCAACAGCAGACGACGTGTCGCTAGCTACGCCAACTTATACCTTATTTCTATGAAATTCCCTCCTTAGCTAGCGTAGCCAGCGACACGTCGTCTGCTGTTGCTGCGCGCGGTCGGCTGCCAACTTATACCTTAAAAATGTCCAGTTTATATCTTCCGTCAGCTAAAAGTAGAGGACATGGAGCGCACGACGATAGAGATCGACGAAGCCCGCGGCGGCTACGTGCCAGTGGCCAATCGAGGACAGATCCTGTTCTTCTGCCTCTCCGGAATGTCCACAGTGGACCCCATGTACCAGTACTCGCTCGAGTGGTTCATCAAGCTCTTTATCAAGGCCATGGCTGAGACTGAACCTAATGGTACGGCTTTGTTTTAGTTCCTAGACGCTAATAGCATTAATTCAACTAAAAAGATAGTGTTTCTTGCTGTGATTGGATTAAGGATGCTTGGCACGATTAACCATGCAATGAAGAGGTTTAACAGTGTCGAAATGTATGGAATATCATTCTTCTTAACGGTTTTTGTTTGATTGCTAAGTGTCATTGCTGAGTGCTGCTAAATCGCTTTCTTCTTTCCGGGCAAGCCTAACAGATTAGGGTTGTTTGAAGATAAAGCCAGTACGCTTATTGTCTAACTCGCTGACGCTTGCTTTCGCATTCACTATTTCATTCTGTCAAACGGTATGAGACGGTAATAGAAAGAGATGGTGAAGGCGAAGTCATAATAAGGCCTCTGATTTTAGTTTTCTAAAATAAATATCTATCATGATTTTGAATGCGGTTTTTATCGATAACATTATTATCCTTTCGTCCACAGAGGATATTATCGAGAGAGTGGAAATCATCATAGAGTACTTCACATTTTTACTTTACGTCAACGTGTGTAGAAGTCTTTTCGAAAGGCACAAATTGCTTTTTGCTTTCCTACTCTGTGCCAGAATACTGCTGGACAAGGGGATCATCAGGCAATCAGAGTTCAACTTCTTACTGAACGGCGCCAAAATTGAAGAGGTGAGGAATGACATCCGTCTCTTTAACTTCTCAGTTTTCATTAAGCGCAAGTCTGTTCTAGACCATAAAAATTATTCTAGTCGTTCGTATAGAATTATGTAAACAAAGTTCTAGTGTTTCTCTCAGAAAGTTTTTTTTTTACATTTGGCGGTTTAGCTCACTAAGCGACAAGCAAGAAAACCGCAAATTAGGCTATGTTTTGCTTGGTATAGAAACATGTAGCGGCTAGTAGGCTTAGCTCTAGCCGCCTCAGAAGACATCTTAAAAAGACCTTTGCTAAAAAGACTAGGTATATTAACAGTCTAAAGCAGTGTTTCCCAAACCATGGGTTCCGACCCACTGGTGGGTCGCGAGCGAATATTGAATGGGCCCAACCTGTAGAACGACACACCAACCGACCGAGCTTGTTTGTTATTTGAAAAGTCCTTTATTCATATTGGTAACGGTTAAATTTCCTAGAGATGGGTCCCGAGTTTGTAAACTTATATTAAGTAGATGGGTCGTAGCCCAGACAACTTTGGAAACCACTGGTCTAAGGGGTAATAAGTAATATGTATGAATTATTTTCTAGGAAATGGAGAATCCTGAACCCAAATGGGTATCCGAAAGAATGTGGCTGGATATGCAGCAGTTGGCGTCTGTGCCGACCATGAAAGCCTTTGTCCTGGACTTTCCGAATCAGACCAAGCATTTCAAGACTTACTACGATGCGATGAACCCACACAAGTAGGGATTTAAATATTTAGTTGTATAGATACGGAAACATCACTAGCAATGTGATAACTTTCTTCTTTTCTCGTTGAATTAGCTGCTCTTTTATATAATACTAGCCTTCCGTCCGCAGCTTCGCCCGCGATAAAATTAATTTTCCCGTAGGAAAAGGTATTTTTCCGCGGTAAAAAGTAGCCTATGTCACTCTGTGGTAATGTAGCTTTCTAGCAGCAAAAGAATTTTTGAAATCGGTCCGGTAGTTTCGGAGCCTATTCAATGCAAACAAACAAACAAACAATCAAATCTTTCATCTTTATAATATTAGCAGGTATAGATATCACACTAAGAGCCTTTTTCGCCTTGCTCTATTAAGTTTCTCTTTTTTTATGTGACAGATATCTATTACGTCGTCTCTGTTTAATCGAACAAAATTAATAGAAACGACTTCATAGATTTCTGTCTGTTTTGTAGTGGTAGAGCCATGTTGTAGCTAGCCGCTGCATCACGAATGGGCCGGCTCGTCCGGGGTAGTACCACCCTCTCACAGAACACTGGCGTGAAGCAGCAGTATTCCTTGCTGCGTTTCGTACGGTCAGTAAGAGCGCCGGGGGCCCAATACCTCTCCCCCTCCCCAATTCCCTCTCCTTTTCCCTTAGGGCTGACAACGCACTGGCATCGCGTAAAGCGCTGCGGGTGTCTATGGACAGTGGTGATCATTTAACATCAGGTGACCCACTAGTTCGTTTGTCTGGCCTTACTAACATAAAAAAAAAAAAAAAAAAAAAAAACATAACAGAAACTTAACAGAGTGGTGAAAAAGTGAGCAAATTTAATTTTGTTGTTTTTCTTTTGATGTTTTTGCTATCATCATCATCATCATCATTTCAGCCGAAAGACGTCCACTGCTGAACATACGCCTCCCCCAAAGCTCGCTAAACAGATTGGTCCCGTGCCCTCCGCATCCAACGCGATCCCGCAACCTTAACCAGGTCGTCGCTCCATCTTGTTGGAGGCCTACCGGTAGTGGTAGCCGGATCGCACCCGGGGATTCTTAGCACCCCCTACCCCGCCGTTACCTAGGCCGCTACCATGGCCTGAAATAGCGGGGCCGCCGGGGACTAGGGGCCGTTTTATTGTTGGATTAACCATAGGGGGTTATTTTATTACCATTACCATAGTCGCCACGCTTGGCAGGCGGATTGGCGACCGCAGTGGGATACCGCTGACAAAGGACGCTGCTGCCCGTCCTCCGGTATTTATTGGCCGCAGTTTTAGGACGTGCCTGGGAATATTATTTATTTTATTAGCAGTTACGTCTGCTCACCGAACCTAAGATTTAAAAGCGAAAAAGTTTCCGGGTGCGCCGGTGGGACTTGAACCCACGTCTCCCGGGTATGCGCCCCAACGGGTGTTCTACCAACTGAACCACGTGGCATCCAACCGACCTCCCCGAAATTCTTAATCGCTTACATACGCCAACAGTGGCGTGTGGTAACATCCATCACAACTATTAGAAGCTATGACTCCTACGTTCCAAATTAGTTGGAAATGCGTAAGAAATGATGTACCACTGCTAATAAAATAAATAATATTTACCACTTCTATTTAATTCAAATATTATTTATTTTATTAGCAGTGGTACATCATTTCTTACTCATTTCCAACTAATTTGGAACGTAGGAGTCATAGCTTCTAATAGTTGTGATGGATGTTACCACACGCCACTGTTGGCGTATGTAAGCGATTAAGAATTTCGGGGAGGTCGGTTGGATGCGACGTGGTTCAGTTGGTAGAACACCCGTTGGGGCGCATACCTGGGAGACGTGGGTTCAAGTCCCACCGGCGCACCCGGAAACATTTTCGCTTTTAAATCTTATGCCTGGGAATGCTTAAGGTAGAGGTGATTTAGCGACCACATGCATTGAGTTGGAAATTACACCTTATTGATTTCTTTATACGTCACAATTTCCATTGTAATTATTGAAAATACGACTAGCTTAAAAATATTTTTTGTTAGGCATGTATTCGATTGCTGCTTTTGATTCTGTGGTATTATTATTAAGGGTTAGAATAACGGTTTATACGCTTATTGTCTAGCGCGGGGTCCATTGATATCATATTCACCATCTCTTTCTATACTGATCCTATACCGTGGAGCAGAAAGAAGTGTCGAAAACGATTGTGATGCCCAGTGTCTTAGATAATAAGGGCTCTGTACGCATACTGTCTAACGAGCTGACGCTTGCTTTCGCATTCACTATCTCTTTCTGTCAAACGGTATGGATAGTGACATAAAAAGCAACAAAGCCAAGCCCTCAAAAAGCACGAACAAAAGTTACATACAGCAGAAATGAAAATGTTGCGCTGGGCGGGTGGCGTGACGCGTTTAGATAAAGTCCGCAACGAGTACGCCAGAGGATCACTTGAAATGGCCCCAGTCGCAGAGAAGTTGAAATAAAGTCGACTTCGCTAGTACGGCCACATAAAAAGAAGAAATGAGAGCTACTCCGTAAAGATAGCGCTGAACATCCCTAGGGAACCCCGTGGTAGAGGAAGGCCGCCGTCTACATGGTGGACCAATGTTGAGAGGGACCTGAAAGCCCTGAATATCTCACCAACGACAACCCAGGACTGAGCGTCCTGGAACCGACGTATAGTCGGGGTAAGAAAAGGTTCGTCACTTTTCGACTCGATGTCGACGAATTAAGGTCGAAAAGTGACGAACCTTTTTTTATCCCGACTAAGGAGGCCCGACCCTAGTTGAAATGGGAGGGGGGCAAGAAGAAGAAGAAGAAGATGAGGTGATGGTGACAGAAAGAGATGGTGAAAGCGAAGGCATATTGCCCGCGCCTTAGACAATACGGGCTTTAGTCTATTTGGCGACTGACATAAGAACGTTATGCTTAGTTGCTTGTGGTAATAATTTTGAAGCTTTGTTTTATTGTGATTTAAAATCTGATAGGAATTTGGAATTTTCTTTCAGACTCCAATATCCGAAGCCATTGGACACGCAGCTGGATGCGTTCCAAAAACTTTTGGTCCTGAAGTGTTTGAGACCGGACAAACTAGTGCCAGGACTTCAGGTAAAACGGTGATATTAATAGCTTTGCATTTTGCACGAATCTCGAAAATGTAAAATAATGATTCGGTTCATTTGTAATACATATTAGAAAAGTAAACATTCATTATTATTTTGTCACTTACTCACTAATACTGTAAAAGCAATAGGGATGATGACTCCATTAAAAAATAATTCGAAGACACAACTCCAGTAAAAAAAAAACGCTTTATTTAGCGCTGAAAACCAGATTAATTTTCGATTAACTGCAAAATTAGATTTTTTGTTGCTTTAAAACAAAAATAAATAGTTAGTTGATTGAGTTGGCGAACAAGTGACGTCAAAAGTTGGTATTACCATTCAAACTCTATGGGAGAATAGTGTTTTTACAGCTCATAAAAGGTATGTCAGTTGATTGGTGGTATCAACATCCCTATTATGAGGGGGTCAGAAGTGCCTCCATTTGGTTCGTGTAATATATAAACACACAGCGCTGCTTCGCCAGTACCTTCTGCTTGAACTTGGCTTGACACGTTGCCGCGTGTCTAGATTTCCATAGAGCCATTTTATGATGTACTTATTTAAAACCGCCATTTTTCTGATTTGACGTGTAATTTCGAGTGGCCGGTTTTCCATTTGCACTTAACGGTAGTATTTTTGTGCCAACAGGATTACGTAGTGGTGGGTTTGGGTGGTCGCTTCGTGGAGCCGCAGCCGGCCGACTTGGCCGCCCTCTACGCTGAGTCTGACAACCTGGCTCCGATCATATTCGTGCTCTCCACCGGCACCGACCCTGCTGCTGGTAGGTCATCAGATTTATCAATAGCTTTTACCCATCTCGCTCGTGTAAACTTAGATATAAAAATCAAATATCGGGATTTTATTAAAGTCCCATTGGAATTTCCAAAAAATACATTCTCATCTATGTTAGTGCTACAATTAATCGGGGCCAGAATTCTCGTGGCACTTTTGAGGCTGTCATAGGGATTCATAGAGCTATGTCGGTGACTTTAGTTCTTGCGCGGATTTCATCATTTCTAATGTGATCCAGCAGAAAAACTCCAAGCATGGTCCTCTTTATTGCCCTCTGAGCGGACTTGTTGAGCTTTCTTTGAGGCCCATCGTTAGCGGCTACGTCTCAGTGCCATAAGTTATCACTGGCAACACGCGCTGGTCAAAGACTTCTGACTTGAGACACTGCGGTATATTGGATGACATGATATTGCGGAGCTTACTGAACGCTGCCCAGCCGTTCTTGTAATTTATTATTCAAGTATACGAGTACACAGAAGTGTGGACAAATAAAAAAAAACTATTATACTTAAATGTTGTTGCCCACTTTTACAGATCTGCTAAAGTTTGCTGACAAAATGAAAATGGGCAAACGGTTCGAGAGCATCTCACTGGGTCAGGGCCAAGGTCCATTTGCTGAGAACATGATGAGGATTGGCTGTGATTTCGGGAACTGGGTGTTCTTCCAGGTACTTTGGCCCAATGGAGAATAACTTTGGCCCATATCAGAACCATACAGAAGGGTCTAATAAAATATGTACATAAAAATGTCGGCGGTCATTTTAAAGCAACCATAATATATTAAAAGGATGTTGACACCACCAATCAACTGACGTACTTTTTATGAGCTGTCAAAACACAATTCTCCCATAGAGTTTGAATGGCAATAGCAACTTATAACGTTACTTATCTTGTTCGCCAACTTATTTGTTTTAAAGGAACAGAAAATCTAATTTTGCTGTTAATCGTAAATTAATCTGGTTTTCAGGGCTAAAATAAAGCGTTTTTTACTGGAGTACTGTCTTCGAATTATTTTTTAATGGCGTCAACATCCCTATTATGGCAATGAGTCATCATTTCTTGTAATAAAAAAATCTGCACCGAGTTAATCCTAATTGCCGTAGTTGGGCGTTTTCAATAAAAAGTATTCTTACTAGGTACTAGCTGTTGCCCGCGACTACGTCTGAAAAGAATTCGTTTAGCATTATCCCGCGGGAACTATGAAATTTTCCGGGAATAAAGTATCCTATATGTTAATCCAAGCTGTAAACTACCTCGTTCGTTCCCTAAATATCAGAATTGCAAAGTACTAGATTGCCGACTTACCCTATTTCTAAAATACCAAATTCCCAGAGTACCAGACTTTCCTGTCACCGTGTTTTTCTTTATATCGGATTGCCAAAAAAGCTGTTTTCAATACACCATGTTCCATTCAAAATCGAATTCCCATAATACTAGATAGTGAAATCACCAGGCTCGTCAGGCAGGTTGTGGTCGTCGTGGGGAAGCCAGGGGGTCGTGTTTTACGAGTCTAGTGATTTCACTATCTGGTATTACGGGAATTCGGTTTTGAATGGAACATGGTGTATGGAAATCAAGCTATTTTGGCAATCCAATATAGAGAAAAACACAGTGACAGGAAAGTCTGGTATTCTAGGAATTTGGTATTTTAGAAATAGGGTACTTCGGCAATCTAGTATTTTGCAATTCTGATATTTAGGGAACGAGCGAACTCATGAGACCCATCGTATAAAAAGTATCCTATATGTTAATACAGGTTATACTCGTAAACTACGTGTGTGCCAAATTTCATCAGAATCCCTCAAATCGTTTTAGCATGAAAGAGTAACAAACATACACACATTCATCCCATACATCCATACAAACTTTCACGTTTATAATAGCTGCTGCCCGCGACTCCGTCTGCAAATTATTCGTTTAGCGCTTTCCCGCAGGAACTATGCAATTTTACGGGATAAAAGTATCCTACACGTCAACCTAGGTTATAAACTATCTGTGCCCCAAATTTCACCCGAATCCGTCAAACCTTTTTAGCGTCAATGTTACAAACATCCATACATCCATCCATAATATTAGTAATTCGCATTTATAATATTAGTAAGTAAGATTAGTAAGAAGTAAGATGTGGGTATAAATAAACTAGAGATAAAAGAGAGAAAAGACGACCAGGAGCTTTTATTAGAACCAAATCCGGTTCACAATTTGGAATTCTAGGACAAGTTGATGTTTTCTTTCTAGAACTGCCATCTGTCCCCTTCGTGGATGCCGGTGCTTGAATTGAACGTGGAGCATATCCAACCGGATCAGGTGCACAAAGACTTCAGGCTCTGGCTGACCGCTATGCCGTCTCCAAACTTCCCGGTCGCTCTACTGCAGAATGGTAAGACTAAAAAAATCGATCGTATCTCGGGAACGAATTCGGAAACCGTGGTAGCATCCGAGTGTACAGTGATCAGGGCACTTAAGTCTATAACATATCTAAATTTCATGAAAATTGACCGAAACCACATTTTCCTAACAACTTGTTCGGGGGTCTTTACATGAAAAATTATTTTAAAAAAAATTGAGAGGAAACAAGAAGCAAGTACTTTTTGTAAAGATCTAGTTGCATAAGTACTTTTGCAGTATCCTGACAATGTTGAAACAATTCCAGGATATAAAATGACAGTGGAGCCCCCTAGAGGAATAAAGGCCAACTTGCTCAAAGCCTACATGAATCAAGTGCCAGACTTCGTTGATTTCTTCAACTCCTCCGATAGCAAAGTGCCCAATTTTAAGGTTGCATATTTATACATTGTTTTCATTTATAGTCGTTACATTAGTCAGCAGCGGAAGCGAATGGGGGGTTATGGAACTTAGAATTATCTACATATGATTCTGTTGTCAAGATAAGTATTAGAGGTTGGGTAGGAACTTATATCACTTTGAGTTCCACATCCGCTTATTTACTTCCCATATTACTGATTGAACCATTGTCATCGTGTAGCATAGCCACAATTCCATTCAATAGATGAGGTGCTGTTTTATCCACTTATAAAACTTATAATGATATTGAATTCTTATACAGATCTTTTCATAAAGAAAATAAACTAATCGAAAAAGCATCTGATAAATAAATGATCTGATGATTAGCTAAACTGGTTAATATAGTAACTGAAAATATTGAATCGGCACCAAACCGCATCTAACTGAAAACGGATTGTACCTAACCCACAAAAGAGGATCATTATCATCATCATCAGTCGGAAGACGTCCACTATTGAATAATGGCTATCCTTGTAGAACGCCATTATGAACGACAACTTGCCACCGCCATTCATTGGTTTCCCGCTACTTTTACGATATCGTTACACCTAGACACCTAGTGAGAGGCCTACCAACGCCTCGTCATCCGAACGTTCGCCACTCGAGAACCTTTCTCCTCCAAGTGTTATCTGTTCTTAAAGCGATGTGGCCCACCCATTGCCATTTCAACTTACATAATCTGTGACTCTAGTTCTTCGGCGAATTTTCGTATTTCGGATTCTATCGCTCATAGAAACCCCGAGCATACTAGTAGTTCGTTGCATGACGTGAAAAGGGATAAGTATACGTATATTCTAAATGCTAATTTTTTTCAGTGGCTTCTGTTCTCCCTCTGCCTCTTCCACGGCGTGGTGCTGGAGCGTCGCAAGTTCGGTCCGCTCGGTTTCAACATCCCCTACGAGTTTACGGACGGAGACCTGAGGATCAGCATCTCTCAGCTGCACATGTTCCTCGTCGAGTACAATGAAGTGCCGCTTCGGGTGAGGGAATCCTACTGATATGGCAGGCTACTAGTGTTTTGCTCCTATGACTCCTACGAGCAATGTAGACTACTAAGCCGTAGCATTTTTGAACTACTGCAGTGCATACAAACAATAGAAAATGTTTAAGTTTGACTTCTTGTATTGTATTCTGTAATCTTAATTGTGGTTGGTCTACCTATGATATCACAAATTCGAAAGTTTGTGCTTGTGCGTGCGTGCGTGCGTGAATGGCGAAACAGGGATCAACCCCCAGTAGATACATTGAAATAAAGATTTTAGTCAATATAACTAGTTGGACTCTTTGGTATCAAGTTACATTTAGTTCCATTTATATAAACCTTGTATGTTCAATTACCAGCTACTTCGAAAAGAGTAACGATGAGTTCTATTAGATTAGCTAATAATAGTTATATTTTTATTTCGACTAAAATAGGATCACAGTGTTAGTAATACATAAAAGCTTAATTCTAGTGTTTGTGACGCTACTCCTTAGTCAGCACATGAACCATAATGCAATGATTCATGTTACTGACAGTCGAACCTCTGCGCAAATGTAATTAGGATGCCGTTGGAACTGGCCCGCACCCTGCACACCAGGAATGTGCAGCGCTTTCTCATGTTGGCATAGAAGCAGTCTAATCTAGCCTCCGCGAACATACTTACCCGAAGCGCTGCAGAATCGAGGCAGCCCCATCAGCACCCTAAATGCATTGTTATATTGTACACGCAGGGCGTTATACTGCCTGCGCGTGTAAGCTAGCCAAAGGCCGCTCGTGTAGAAGTTGGTGCAGAATGCTCTAAATAGCGACAGCTTCATATCTCTAGACAACCGAGCAAATCTACGAGCCACCATGTTTGCTCTGACAGACAATGCCCTGCGCTCTCTCTAATAACTTTGGTTCAATGCAACTTCTGGAAATAAAAATCCAGTTCCATCAATGTAACTGATAATGGAATTATTGGGTATAAACCCGAGCAAGTCCTTAGTTGTGATTGTTGTTGACGCTATCAGATGTTGACCTACGTAGCCGGCCATATAAACTACGGCGGGCGAGTCACCGACGACTGGGACCGGCGCTGCTTGCTCTGTCTCCTCGGCGACTACTACTCCACCGCAGTGCTCAGCGAAAAATACTACTTTGACGAGAATGGTTCTTACAAGCAGGTTAGTAAAAGTATTGTAGCGCGCAATTTGGTGCATATTAGCTTTTACATGGGACTTCGAACGCGCAATCGACTCATGATATATTATATTACCATGATATAATGCAATAAACGATATGATATGAATGCACTAGGTAACAATGCATTAGGATGAAGACGCGGGCAAAACAGGTTTTTTTTTTATAGTTTAACCTGGTCCATGGCACGAGGGTGGCTGGTTAGATCAATTTGTCACAATCGTTATTTCCTAGTATTTTTTTGCCCAGATGCTTTTTTTCTCACTGTGATTTTTTACTGAAGCTTATTTTCACAGTAGCGTTTTTCTAAATTGGCATTGATCACTTTTTTTACAATGTGGTCTAATTCCAAAACCATTTCGATAAATAGGTTTATTGAATCATTTTATAACATTGTAGTAAAAAAATATTAAATAATCGTGTGTATTTTTGCAAAATAATGTTTGACCTTTGTTTGTGGGCATTAACTTTGAAATTCTTTGCAACAAGAAAAAAAAGCCGTCCGTCTAGTTTCTCTATACTGTTCTGTCACTTCGACGTAGTTATCATCTGTCAGTTTAAGGATACTATTTTGCATTCTTCGTGTTTTTTATATTTTAATAATGGATTTATACAGGAAGTGTTTCATTCCTACCTTGTGGAAATGATTCTGTCAATAGCCCAAACAAATTAATTGTTCGCATTAGAGAAGATTTACAAGAGAAGTGGTGCCGCAAAGTTAATTCAAGGTTTACAAGATGTACTTATTGTTGCGAGGATCATTTTAATGTAAGTATGGATTAAATCCGCCAAAGAACTTTCAAGCGAACACTTCTGACCATTTTATTTTATACGTACAAAAATACTATAGCCGTAAATCGTTTTTTTTACCTATTCTCTTGGAAGAATCGGCAACTTTAGTGTTATTGTTATTGTAATGTAAAGTGACATTGTCAGATGACAACTAACCATCAATTGTGGCACATTTTTTTGTCATTATGTCTGTGGTTTAGACACAGATTCTGCCGCGGCATGTAATTTACGAGAAGTCGTATCTCAAATTTTCAATAAATTATAAAAAATATTGGAGTGATGAATTGCTGAAATATTCAAATAAGTTTCTTAAAATGCTCTATATTTTCCATAAATAAAATAAAAAAGGGGGGTTAGAAAAAATGAACAATCCCAATTGGATTTTACACAGAAACCGTATCAGTTGGCGGCGTTGGATTCGGTGGAGCATCGAGCCCGAAGACTCATTGGTGATAGTCCGTCAATCGGTGGTAGGCTACAGAGCCTCGAGCACCGACGTCGAGTTGCTTGTCTTTCTGTTTTTTATCGGATACATTTTGGAGAGTGTGCGCAGGAATTACATGATTTAATTCCTCCATCTCCATTTCACCAACGGACATCCAGGCGGGGGGAGCGTCTTCATCCTTATGTGGTTAGTATTCCAGTAGCCCGTACGATGCGGTTCGCGTCTTCCTTCCTAATGCGAACTGCTAAAGAATGGAATTCGCTCCCGTCGTCTGTATTTCCTGATAAATACAACCTGGGTCTCTTCAAGGCTAGAGTGAATAGGCTGTTACTGAACCAGTGAGGTACACCTTTGGCTTCATCTACACTTTTCATCAGGTGAGATAGTGGTCAATCACGGGTCAGTTTTTTGTAAAAAAAAAAAAAAAAAAAACAGCGTCGCCGGGCCGGGGCTCCTTCTTCTGTGGGCCGATACAAAGTTAACATAACCTAAACCTACCTAGGTATTTTCTTGTGTTTAAAATTGGGAAAAAACGCGACTGTGAAAATGCTTCAGTAAAAAACTATAGTGTGAAAAAAACATGTAGGAAAAATGCGAATGGAAATTTTGCTGCCAGAAAATAACGATTCTGGTAAATTGATCAAACCCGACACGAGGGTGATCAAACTAGAATATTAACTATAATTTTAAACACTTTGGGTTCGCCGATCGCGGTGATGTTTATTTTGTTGGTTTTAGCTTGTCTTTTAGAAGGTCTGTTGATTCTATTGAGTTTCACGTTATTTCTAGTTCTAGTCTTTGCTCTGCGGTCTACTAGGTCAATACATACAGGTAAATCTAACTTTTATAGCAACACCCATCGACGAATGTGGACGACTACACGAAGTACATCCGCTCGCTGCCTCTCAACGACGACCCGTCGCTGTTCGGTCTCCACAGCAACGCAAACATCAGCTACGCCATGTCTGAAACTCTTACCTGCCTCAGTATGTGCTGCCTCCTCTTCTTCATTATCATTATTATCATTATCCTCTTCTTCATCATCATTATCATGTATGTACGTCTCATTGCTGGGCACAGGCCTGGCTTGAGCTGTGGCTGCAATCCGGGCTTGGAGCAGATTGGGAACATCATATCTACCATTGTACAGTCAGCATCAAAAGTAGCTGGTCACTTTTGCACCTTGTCGCTCTGCAGTTAGGTGCAAAACATCATACTTGATTGACAATTGTGTTATTACGACAAAGTACAAAAGTGACCAGCTACTTTTGATGCTGACCGTACAAGCATCTGATTGAATATTTCCGTGAATAATCTACACACGGGTGATATTATGATTTTGTATGTACTGAATTTTTCATCTTTGTTTCTTTTTGTATTACTCGTGTTGCTCTGCTTAGGTACTTGTCTACACTTCCAAACCATCGAGGTAAGACAAGGTAGAGCAAGAACGAGTGTGTAGTTGGTGTCCTCGGTTCACCTCGCTCAGCCTTTCCTCAAAGGCTGTCTTTCGAAGGTTGGGCGATGATGATGTTAGACAAATACCTACTTATGTTACTGACCTGTAGAGTTTTATTATTTTTGGAGTAGCCCACATGTATTTTAACCTTACTTCGATTATAACAATACACATGCCGGATTGCATCACTGCTCGCACTTTTGCTTAGATATTTGACTGCATACATGCTTGTTTGTACAGTTACTTCTATAGCATCGATTGTTTGCTTGCTTCCTCGTTCTATAAGGTACACCAGCGAAGCCGCGAGTAAAGTTAATAACGTTTCCTTTCGTTACCTTGTCCAGCGATACTTCGCAACTTGCAACCGAAAGAAGCGTCCGGCGGCGGCGGGCTGTCTGCCGAGGAGATGACCGAGATGGCCGCTAAAGACATCCTGAAAGTCTTGCCTCCCTCCCTGGACATCAAGTTTATCAGTACCACGTGAGTCACAACCACGGGACTAATAACAAGGGAATATAAATGTTCAGACCGTTCGCACAAAGAGGTTCCTTTCTTTTACAATGCGCGACTGCTAAGGAATGAAATTCGGTTCCGTCACCTATAACGCACCGGGGTGAATAGGCTGATACTGAACTAGTGTGCTACGTCTAAATAGAGGACAAAAACTTGACAATTTAAAATTTCAAAAAAAAACATGCATCTTCTTCCTGAACCTACGCTGCCATGAGTACCACATGAGCACATGAGTACGAATTTCCATAATACCAGATGGTGAAATCACCAGGTTCGTAAAACTTCCCACGATGACCACGACCTGCTTGACGAGCCTGCGTGATTTCACTATCTTGTATTATGGAAATTCGGTTTTGAATGGAACATGGTGTATCGAAAACAAGTTTTCTTGACAATCCGATATAGAGAAAAACACGGTGACAGGGAAGTCTGGTATTCTGGGAATTTGGTATTTTAGAAAATAGGGTAAGTCGGCAATCTAGTATTTTGCAATTCTGATATTTAGGGAACGAGCGCGTTGCACTACCTACCAGACTCACGCAACTAGGAACAAAAAAACTTTTGTATGGACTTAACATGGCAAACCATTACCACAATACTGAAACAAAACGTCAGTACATTTTATCTGTCAAGTCAACTGTCAGCCACATGCCACATTGCTTATTTAGCTTGTCATTGCGGCTCGCATAATACTTTATTAGTTAATTTCTCTAGATTTATTTCAAGTTAGTCTTAATTGTTTTCTAATTTAGTGAAAAGTGATTGACGTGAACATGTGTTGTGAAAATTGAATCGAAGAGATGGTTTATAACGTGTCAAATTTGTGGAAATCGGGCTAGTCGAAAAAATCGCGAAAAAAGGATGTTTATGGCAAAATTTCCCTCGGATGAAGACCGGTAAGTATCTCCTTAGATAATTCGAGCCATATTTTGGAGCAGAAAGCTATATAAACAAAGGAAAATAGATATTTTATATTCCTTATCATTGTCTCTTAGGGATGTACTAAAACTATCGATTACTACACGCTTACTTCTTTATCATTGCAAATTCATAATTACTTTACATAAAAGAAGCTGAACTTTGTGAAAACTTGCATGCAATATGAACATGATTATTGGCAGAATTTCAATCAAAATCTGTCTGCCATCCATACAGTCGTAATTAACTTTTTATTTGATAATAGTTTAAAAACATTTACGGCTAAATAACAATATATATTTATAATTACTACGGGATATAGATTGTGATTACGTTTACTGATTTTCAAGCTTGCGATATTTCGACCCAGTTGTATGACTTGCATGCATCATGATCATGGGTAGACACACACGTTTTAATGATAAAATATTTTCAGATGCAGACAGTGGGTCAAACTAGTTGGAAAAGAAGATTTAGTGTATGTTCCAATAGAAAAAATACATTTGTGAAGATCACTTTGAAGGCAGAGCTTTTAGTAAAAAAAAATTGTATAAATCTTTCTTTCGCAAAATCATAAAAAATAAATAAATGAAATCAGCAGCAAAAGTTTATTTTATTTTGGGTCTACATTTAAGTCCAAACATATATTAAAATATAAATATAAAATATCACACGACACGACTTAAATGTGGACTCGATTCTAACCTAATTGTGACTAAGAAAATTGTTACTGTGAGCCCATATTTCAACCCTCACCATTTTATCGATATCGATTATAAACGCAAGCGTTCATCATGCAACACTATTTTAGTCTGTTATGTTGGTATTACTGTTCTTTGACGGATCTTTGGCGTTAATGTTGGTAATGGTTTGCCATGCAAACTGAATCTATTCGCTAGTATGGGAGTCCCGTCTCTTAAAACGTAGTGGTTATATTCTCTTTGCTACCTACGTTAAAAAATCGAAGATTACTCAAGGAAGAGATTGTTATGGTGGAATGTCTTATTTTGGAAATCTGGTATGATGGGAATATAATTAATAGGTAGGTAATCTGGTTTTTAAAAAAATCTGGTATTTTGGGAACGTGGTATTTTAGGCATGATCGTAAAAATTCTATAGTGTATTCCAACTACTAGGTTATCCTGTCGTCTATGTATAGGTACGTAGATGCTAATAATTAATTATAGAAGATTAATATTAAGATAATGTTTTAATTTAGGACTTCTCTGTCGCATTAGGTTAAGCCTGTAATGATAGATGTAAGTGTGTTTGAATAAATAAATAAATAATAAATAAGATGTCAGTCCGTATATTTGAAGGTTGAGATAATGGTACAAAGAGGTGATATCAATAATGTCTGCTCACAGATACCCAGTGTCCTACAAGGAGTCCTTGAACACAGTGCTCATCCAGGAAGCAATCCGGTACAACAGGCTTCTGGGCGTAATTGGAAATTCACTCAAGTAATTTACAACTGATAATGTTATTTAATTTTTATATAAAGTTATTAAGTTGAATTGGCTAAGTAAAGTTTTTTGAAGAGGTGCTAATTATATTTTTTTTCGACAGTCGGCGTTCTGGAGATCGAGAAACTGCAGCTGTTTTATTTTTATCTCCTATTGTTTACTGGAAATATTTTTTTAAGTGTTCGAGATGACATTTGTGAGATTTTATGGCTGACTAGCCGTACGTGCTCAGAACTTAGTAGAAACAGAAAAAAAACCGAAGTTTGCTGTCACTTCTGTCAATGACAAATCGTTTGCGTTTCGTTTGCTTTGCATTTTGATGTGCTCAGTGTGATTTTTGGACTATTTTTATCGACCTACGCATAAAATCCGACTTTCAATTTTACCGCATTTCTCCACGACCTATGCACGATAACCGGATCACGATTGAATACTTTCGATCACTATTTTGGAACTGCTTCTTGGACAACGCAAAGCAAACGAAACGCAAACTGTTAAATTTCATTTGACATTGACAAAAGCGACAGCAAATTTCGGTTTTTTTTTCTGTTTCTACTAAGTTCTGAGCACGTACGGCTAGTCAGCCATAAAATCTCACAAATGTCATCTCGAACACTTGAAAAAATATTTCCAGTAAACAATAGGAGATAAAAATAAAACAGCTGCAGTTTCTCGATCTCCAGAACGCCGACTGTCGAAAAAAAATATAATTAGCACCTCTTCAAAAAACTTTACTTAGCCAATTGGGAACTGTAATCAGTGCTGACACGTAAGGCCCAACGTCCTAAATGTAGTTCATACGACATCATCTTCCCAGCCTACAGTATACCGTCAGAAAGAGTGGACTCGGGCTGAGTGGAGTCGAAATGTTAACAAATTTTGACGACTTGCCAGGGATCTCCTGAAGGCTCTAAAAGGTCTGGTGGTGATGTCAGAAGCCCTGGAGAGCATGTCCGGTAGCCTGTCGAGGAACACCGTCCCCGTCATGTGGAGCTCCAAGGCGTACCCTTCGCTCAAACCCCTGGGTTAGTTGTGGACCTAGTAAATTTCGCTTCGGAGCAAAATTTACAAAACCCAAAATGTACACTACAATCTAAATGTAACCATGATGTCAAAATGTAAATGTGTGTGTAAAGCTCTGCTTAATCTTAACTCGGAGTTAAATCTAAACGAGCAATTGTTGTATAAATTGGAATATATACAAATATATATATATACATTTTGTATATATATATTTATATATAAGTATGTTTATCGTCGTCTAGTACCCATAGTATAAGCTTTGCTTAGTTTGGGACTAGGTCGATTTGTGTAAGATTGTCCCCTAATATTTATTTATAATTTATAATCAAAATCTCAGAAACTGCTCCAACGATTTCGATGAAATTTGGTATGTAGGGCTTTCGGGGATGAAAAATTGATCTAGCTTGGTCTTAACTCTGGGAAAACGCTTGGTACCGGGTTTCAGCCCGAGCGGAGCTCGGTCGCCCAGGTACTAGTTAATTATCCGTGCAAATCCTCCTAATATATTTTGATTTTTATCCAGCGGCGTGGGTGAAGGACCTTTGCCTCCGCGTCAGGTTCATGCAGGATTGGGCGGACAGCGGCATCCCCAAGGTGTTCTGGATATCAGGCTTCTACTTCCCGCAAGCTTTCCTCACGGGCGCGCTCCAGAATTACGCGAGGAAACACGTCATCGCTATCGACACTGTGGGCTACGGGTTTGAGGTTGGTGTAAATTTTTGTAGTGGTAGAGCCATGTTGCAGCTAGCCGCTGCATCACGAAGGGGCAGTACCACCCTTTCACAGAACACCGGTGTGGAGCAGCATTACCCCTGCTGCGTTTCGTACGGTCAGTGAGAGCGCGGGGGCCCAACGCCTCTCCATCTCCCCATCCCCTATTCCCTCTCCTTTTTTAAAGGCCGGCAACAGATCAGTGACTCTTTGAGTTGTTGATATTTATGGGCGGTGGTGATCATTTTCTACCAGATAACCCGCTTGCTCGTTGCCTACCTCTCATAAAAAAAAATATAGATGACCAAATGGCCTAGGTGGTTAGAGAATCTGATTACGAAGCTTGATACTGTTTTAAACTTTCGTGATTTTCACTAATAATTTTATTATTATACTACACGGGACTTATCACTAGTTATCACGCAATCGATATTTACCTCGACGTTTCGGCCACATTGCAGCAGCCGTGTCACGAGTTAACTGAAGTGTAGGGTGTCATGTTCGTTTAGCCGCTCGAGTCTTTCGAACTACCCGTACCTACTTGATTCCGATTCAAAACATCGCCCGTATCTCGAACTACAACGAACAGCACAGTTCTACAGTTAGATTTCCACCCGTAACTGACACCTAACACTTTGTCAGTGCACAGAAATAATAATAAAGAGGACAGAAATGCCTTAGTTCCTATTTTGTTCCGGGACCAGTGGCGCTAGTTTGACCCCTCTACTTACTATTAATGCACACACGCAAAAGACCGGAACCGTACTACGCAATCACGCACACAATTACTAATAATTTTTACTTACAAACAGTTATGAACCTAACCACTTAGAGACAGCGTTGAATAACACTCACCGTAAGTCATACCCACACTTACACAACGGCGTTCTTCATTGGCCGCGTCGGCAATATGGTTGTAGCGTACACCGGTGTAGTCGTAACCTGTCTTGTGTTCGTACCATGAACATTTGTGCGAGGCAGAAGGTTTATCAAAAATTACATTACATTGCTGCGTATACTTCAAAGCAATCTGTGTTTTTAAGGATATGAGCAGCAATGGTACATGAAGTTTCGTGTTAATAACGTGTATACCAATATTTCATAATGAAATATTTTCTCAAGTTGTATTTTAATATAAACCGCATTATTACATTAAATTAATACATACCAATGAAATGTAATCCCCTTATTAGTGTAATTACACAGTGTGGACGAGTTTCCGGAATTGCTAATGCTGCAAAACACCATTTTAAAGCACTTGTTATCATACCCACGTTTCAAATAGCACTGAGCCACAAGTCGCGCGCTTGTGACCTATGAGTCACAAGCGCGGCGCCAAGGTCACGCGTCTAAGGCAATTCTATCCTCTTTATTATTATTTCTGTTGTCAGTCCTTTTGTTTTGACATGATGACATTGGCACTAGTGACCGTTTACCACTTCAACATAGGTCCGGTGCTCAACATACGCATATCTAATACCTTTAAACGAGCAATTCTTGTATATATATATATAATCAGGATCTCGGAAACGGCTCCAACGATTTCGATGAAATTTGGTATGTGGGGGTTTTCGGGGATGAAAAACTGATCTAGCTATGTTTCATTTTCAGAAAATCGCTTTTACTCGTGTTTTCCGGCTATTTTTGGTTGCATTAGAATATAAAGCTAAATTTCGCCGACTTCGAGCAGATCATAATGGCACATTAGAAATCGGGTGGTCGCGGATCCAGCCGACCTCGGTTCGATTCCACGTTTTTTTCAACATTTTTAGTTTTTTTTTTTAAGTTTATTTTTCATGAGAAAACGTCAAGTTTCTTCTTTTGTGAGAAAAAGTTACTTTTTTGTGAGAAAAAGTTACTTTTTTGTTAGAAAAAGTATTATAGGGAACGTGCAATAACTATAGGCGGCAGCACTAATGCGACAGAAGAGACTATGCGGACAGTAAAACAAACTTATCAAGGTAAAACATTCAAATTGATGGCACCCTTATGGCACCAGTTGGCAGCACCGTCTATGTGCACGTTCCCTATTGGGAGCACAGAACAGGAAAAGCCGGTTGTCTGTAAAGTCGGTTTACGGACGATAGTTTAACGTGACTTAACTCCCCCCCCCTCCGGTGTTTTTGTCAAATATCTTGAAAACGGTGCATCCTACGGCAAAATCAATGAAATTTTTATCCCCCCTTTAGTACCTCCGCGCTCCCTCCCCCGCAACCCCTCCCCCCCCTCTCACCCCCCCCCCCCCCCACCCCTCCGGTGTTTTGATCTCGGAAACGGCTCCAACGATTTCGATGAAATTTGGTATTTGGGGGTTTTCGGGGATGAAAAATTGATCTAGCTTGGTCTTATCTCTGGGAAAACGCTTGGTACCGAGTTTCTGCCCGAGCAGAGCTCGGTCGCCCAGGTACTAGACAAATTTATGTAATAAGCAGCTGTATTGGGAACACTAGAATAAACTCGGACGTCATCAACCAAAATAGTTTCAATAATCAATTTTGAAAAAGTAGTGAACTAAATTAAAAAATATTGGAATTAGTTTCATGCAGATAAGGGTTGTTTCACACGTACAGTCAAGGGCAAAAATATGTATACACTTTAGTACCTTGTCTATTTTCGTCATATTTGAACTGTCACAGTGATTAAAGTGACAAGGTACTAAAGTGTATACATATTTTTGCCTTTGACTGTACTATCGCCCCAAGCGCCAGATAACCACCTTAAAGGCCTAGTTTGCGTGCAGTGGCTAGACATCTGTCCATAACAATCCATAGCAATAAACATCAACGGCTGCAAGCAAATTTGTTATGAAAATGAGTATCTGACGTCTGGGGCGATGGTACCATAACCACACCACGTCGCAGCGTTAAAATGCGGTCAAGCAGTGGTTACGTGTGAATAGTCTGTACACACGCGGAAATATACACGCGGTCGATAATGACAGCAAAATGTGGTACGTGAGAATTATTATACTATTCATTTTCAATCTATACATATAATAAATCTGTAACAAGTCGGTGTCTGTACATTGAAGATATATGAGTAAAACTGTCACTAGGGCTATTTACTAGCGCAATAGAACCCAAAACAATGTTTTTTAGAATTATTGTCTGTTTATCTGTTTGTCTGTTTGTCTGTGCGCGCTAATCTCAGAAACGGCTTAACCTAGAAGGATGCGGTTTTCACTGATATGTTGGTATTTTTTTGGATTAACATTTAGTGTTTGTTTCATTTGAATCGGTTCACAAATAAGAAAGATACGTCTATTTTAAGAATTTATAGAACAGTTTTTAGAAGTAGTGACATGGGAGTAGGTACGGTGGTAAATGTGAACGCGGGTGTGCGGGGGGGGGGGGGGGGGTCGGTGAGGGGGGGGGGGGGTAATTTTTTTATATCGAGGAACTAAGGAGAGCCATAATTGAAGAAAAAGCAAATTGGATAAAAAAAATAAGCTGCCCAAATTACTAATTCCACGCGGACGGAGTCGCGGGCAAAAGCTAGTACAAAATATGCGCCCGACCACGTGTTGTGGTTGTAGTGTGGTTTGGTTGTCGCGTGGTTGTGGTACGTGTGAAACATCCCTGACTGATTGGTGGTGTTAAATACTGAACCTTGACCTTCGCAGGCCCTGGCCGGAGCCCCAGCCAAGAAGCCTGACGACGGGTGCTGCGTCCGCGGACTGTACCTCGAAGGCGCGCGGTGGAATATGGGCGACATGTCGTTGGAAGAGAGCAGGCCTAAGGAACTGTACACAGGTGACAGGAACTGCATATAACGCTACAGACGCACAGACAGCGGAGGCGTGGCGGTGCGGTGGCGGTGACGGTTGTAATATTCTAACTTGTATGAACGAGTTCGCAGTTTCCCTTAGCTTTTTATTAACATGCAACGTACGTAAGTACCTATGTATGTACGGGTCAAATCTTGAAAGTTGAATTTGACCCACTTCCAGTGGTCGGATTTACTTGAAATTTGGTATACTTATGTAGGTTGGATGACAAAGCAAGTACAGTCAACAAAAGTACAGTCAGCGAAAAAACTTGCATTGAAAATGAAATTTTTAACAAAAACTTATTTACACTTGACTACCTACCGATGTTACGGTGTACAAAGTTTTAAACTCCATCTATTATTAAACATGTTCACACAGAAATGGCGATCATCTACATGAAACCCGAAGTCTACCACAAGCTGCAATCCGGGCTGTACGAGTGTCCGACGTACAAGACCCTACTTCGCGCCGGGACCCTGTCCACCACAGGCCACTCCACTAACTACGTGATGACCATAGAACTGGTCACCCACAAGCCGCAAGCGCATTGGATCAAGAGAGGCGTGGCACTGTTCTGCGCGCTGGATTATTAGCTGTACTTGTTTAGATAACAGTTTTTAAATAATATTTTTAGATGTATTTTGTCGTTTTATTTTTTAATCTAAACATCATTTTACATTTAGCTTATACAGGTGTCAAAATTATAAAGATAAATTCGCACGCTTAATAAAAACTGCATCAAATCGAATTATTCTCATTTCAAAACTAAACATTACGTAGAAAGAATAAGGTTTAGTTTTGAAACAAGAATAATTAAAATTGATGCTGTTTTTTATTAAGCGTGCGAATTGGTACCTACCGGGCAATAGGCCAGGGGCTCTAACAGTGGGGTTCTAACAGTTCTGAAAATGTCACTTAGAAGAGACGTTTTTTCGAACATGTCTAATTAATACTAAAAGTAATAATGTTATGAACTGAAACAATTACACACTGTACGAACACAAATTAACCCAATTATCACCACTACCAAACTACACTGACGCGTTTCAAATTCAATCAGAGCTAATCCTCGGAGTATCTAACGCAAACGTTTATGCTAAAATTTTATTTTAAATTATCTCTAACGCGAAACCAACTACGCTACTCTCCATTTAACCATATTTTCCTCGCCCTGTCCATTGCGATTTTAGCAGCTATACTAGTTAGCATACTGTAAAATTGGGTGCCCAAAAATGAGAGAAAGGGGTGGATTTTGGAAGTTTATATACCCATATTTCCGAGGCCGATTGCCATGGAACAGAGCCAAACATACTCTCAAACCTTATTTATATTGATGTACGATACAACCGCCACCACACGTTGTGTATAAATTTGGAACTAATGAGGTGCATGGTTGTCAATAGGCATTGTTCGTTATCCTTAATCAGCAAGCCATCATGTACAGCAAATGAAGTGTAGAAGGCGCAGTAGCGAACACATACTGCCTGTTATGTAGCACGGTAATTTTTAATTGGCGATCAGGAGTAGAAAAATATTTATCTCTAGCCTACTGTACAGCACCTAGAAGTGGTAATTTACTCTGTTTCCATTTCAAAGCTTCCTTGACAGCCACGATCCTAGACAGTACCTAAGTGTAAAATAGAAATAAAACGCAACCCACCATACCGGCTGGCTCGCAAAACTGATTTCCCCACTTACTTCCTAAACCTCGTACCTTTCGATATAACTTGATTGCAAAACTAACCTAATCTTCAAGGGATAGGGTTGGTTTTCTGACTATATAAACTGGGTAGGTACGAGTAGGGGCGGTGGATTTCTCTCGGCCAGTTTGCGCTAAACGCATTAGCAGTCGACTTGAACACGCTGCTACGGACTCGACGTGTTGTGGTCACAGCACACATGTTATTTAGGCAGTACCAGTACGAAATAAAAAAGCGGTTGTCCATTCAAAAAACAAAATGAAACCAGGCGGTCACCCATCCAAGTACTGACCGCGCCCGACGTTGCTTAACCTCGGTGATCGGGCGAGAACCGGTGTTTTGTTAAATATCTTGAAAACGTGAAAATGAAATTTTCATCCCCTTTTAATACCCTCGCACCCTGCTACACTGCTCTGTACGGGACATGTACTATCGCCCCAGACGTCAGCTTGCCATTTTCAAAACAAATTTGCTTGCAGCCGTTGAAGTTTAATGGTATGGATTGGTATGGACAGATGCCTAGCCACTGCACGCAAACTGGGCCTTTGAGGTGCCAAGCTGGCGTCTGGGCCGATAGTACGTTACATTGCGTCATCCTTTTTCGTGCGTGCAGCCGGCGTTCATCGATTTATTAGACGTTGTCACATCAAAAAGTAATTAGTAAAAAAAAATAATTTTCGTTATCATCGTTTCAACCGCAGGACGTCCACTGCTGGACGTAGGCCTCCCTCATTGATACCCAATCATTAGGTACTGTTGGAAGGGGCTTGCATCCACCCTGAACCTGCGGCCTTACCAAAATCATCCGTCCATCTCGTTGGTGGACGTCCCACGCTGCGATTGCCAGTCCGTGTTCTCTATTCGAGAACTATTCGGACCCAACAATCATCTGTTCTGCGTGCTATATGGCCTGTCCATTGCCACTTCAATGAGCTAATCCGTTTTGCTATGTCGGTGGCCCTTGTTTTTCTACGAATCTCCTCATTCCTGATTCGATTCCGTTGAGAATCCCCGAGTAGGTAGGTATAGCCCTCTCCATAGCTCGTTGAGCCACTCTGAACCATTTCATTAGGCTCATTTGGTAATTCATTTTTGTTTACATAGAAATGGGATTATTTTGTATCGAAATCTAATTTAATTTACTAACTAAAGATAAAAAATGCGATTGCCGCAGGGGATTTACTTACTTACTTGCGGCATCTTACTTTTGCCCGTTTAGTGATTTTTTAAGGCAAAAATATCCATTTTGTTTATGGTTACACGGCTCAGTTGATTTGAAATAATGGATGCGGAAGCCTCGGATAACCAAATATTTAAGTAACAAAATTGGTTTTAAATATTAAATGTTCTCTGAAATCATTTATCATAATCATAATGCACCCAAATACCAAGTAGATGAAGGTCAAACTTATTAGTCATTCATTAGCTGAAATGTTATAAAAATCTCGTGTCACGGTGTTTGTGGTCGCACTCTCCCGAAACGGCTCAACCGATTTTCATGTTTTTTTTTCGTATATTTGGTAGGTATACGAAACGATGAATGAAGGTTGTAATGTAAATTATTTTTATATGGCAGAAGTATAATTTATATTAATAACATTTGCATTTTAAAATACATATATTCGGAATTTCATAGGTCAAAAATACCTATAAAAGCAATATAAAAAACCGGCCGGTCGGGCTCGCGCACGAAGGGTTCCGTACCATTATCTATAAAAACGGCAAAAAAACACGTTTGTTGTATGGGAACCACCCTTAAATATTTGTTTTATTTTAATTTAATTATTTATTTTTAAAGTTAATATATAACTGAATATTCTGAACTAAAACAATTACTTTGCTCACCCGCGACCTTACAATAGTTACGTTTATGCATGAAATGTGTGTTCATGCAGTTCCTCCACCTCCACACTGTACGAACACACACAAATCACATAAACACAACTATCACCACCACCAAGCTACACTGACGCGTTTCGAACTCAACCAGAGCTCATCTTCGGATATTTCAAGCGTCTACCTGTTGCTGTTATCAATATCGAGCAAAAACGAGCAAAAAAATCACGTTTGTTGTACGGGAGCCCCTTAAATATTTATTTTATTCTGTTTTTTAGTATTTGTTGTTATAGCGGCAACCGAAATACATAATCTGTAAAAATTTTAACTGTCTAGCTATCACGGTTCGTGAGATACAGCCTGGTGACAGACAGACAGACAGTCGGACAGACGGACGGACAGCGAAGTCTCAGTAATAGGGTCCCGTTTTTACCCTTTGGGCACGGGACCCTAAAAAGCTTGTAAAGAATAGCACATGTTTCGGTCTGCACATAAATGTAAAAGGAAATATACGAAACTCTGTTAATTATTTCAGTAAAGTTGAAGAATCCTGGATTGTGGGGAGAAATTAAAAAGAATCGCCAACAACGAACTCCAGTCAAATTACCATAATGAGGTCTCAAGTTCGTTTGTTTTTGATGTAATGAAGCCGGTGCTGAACAAGTTTTCCTGCCGCTAAATGATTATTTTGGTGGAGTGTCCATTGTTGGGCTTCTGAAGGTTTGACGTTAGAGAAAGATTTTTTTTATACACGGTGATTTTTAATTGGTATACAGGAATAACAAAAAGCGATAAAGTCGGCCATACTGAATAACTTTTCCCATGGGACCAATACGAAAATCGGGAAAAAAATCCGTGGTTCTATTCATGGAGGCTGGTGAGGCCCTGAAGTTTTCTATGAAATAGCTGATTTTTTTTTAATTTATTGAATCAGGCGTTACTTTGCGGAGGTCCATATTAATGAACTAAAACAATTACTTTGCTCACCCGCGACCTTACAATAGTTACGTTTATGCAAGAAATGTTATTAACATTTGGTAGCATAGCATACGGTTGTGGTAACTCCGAGGATGAGCTCTGGTTGAGTTCGAAACGCGTCAGTGTAGCTTGGTGGTGGTGATAGTTGTGTTTATGTGATTTGTGTGTGTTCGTACAGTGTGGAGGTGGAGGAACTGCATGAACACACATTTCTTTTGCTTAAACGTAACTATTGTAAGGTCGCGGGTGAGCAAAGTAATTGTTTTAGTTCATTGATTTTTTTTTCCTGATTTTCGTATTGGTTCCATGGGAAAAGTTATTCAGTATGATCGTCTTTATCGCTTTTTGTTACTCCTGTTTACCGATTAAAAATCATCGTGTAGAATATAGACTTTTGTTTGACCACAATCACGCCTGATGGAAAGCGAAGATGAGGCCAGCGATGGAGCACGCTTGCCTCAATGCTCATTCACCCTAGACTTGAAAACGGCTTATGATTGAAAGTTAGAAATGCGTGGGCTACTAGCTTATTCTAAGTCAAATTCAAAATATCTTTATATGATTTAGGCTACAACAGTTACTGATATGAGTCATAATATAATGCATCATTCGTCATAATTCATAATCAACGTTAGTCATACAGTGATTTATTTCTGAAACAGTAAATTTTTCAGGACTTTTTTAAATGCCATGCACTGGTTAGGTTTGTTTTATAACAATTCCGAAAAAAAAAACTATTTCAGAAATAAATCACTTTATGGTATGACTAACGTTGATTATGAAGAATGATACATTGACCCCGGGTATTTCACCATCCATTGATCAAATTTATTTGACGGATAAATGTGATGCCGTCTCTGTTTGTTTTGTTCGAATAAACGGAGACGGCATCACATTTAAATCCGTTAAATTATGCGAAACAATAGAGAGCCGTCCATAACACATCAATAATTTTATAATGCGCCTCAGATATTGTCTTCTTGACGAAGTGAACATATATTTTAAGCCAAGGTACCACTACTTGGGTACTGGTACAAAACCAGCCTCATAAAATCTAAAATAAATTCATATCGAGATCAGCAAATCGAATTGTCTCTTCTAAGCAAATTGCTTCATTCAGAAACGTGATTTGAGACTTTGGATGGCTTGGTTTTTATCAAAGGCATTAAAAGGTCAGTTAACGTGTATTGTTGGCATTTTCTTGAAGAATCAGACATTATAAAGCCAGCATTCTGTTTTAAGTACGTCATCATCATCATTATCATCATCATTCCAGCCTATATGTATAATATGATTATAATAATAATAATATAATAATAATCATTATTTATTCAGACAACATGATCCATATTTTGTTAGTATTTTCCTTAGAACTATGTTAGTACTTATAGCTAGCAAGAGAAAGGGTATTTTTAATTAAATGTTGCATTATTGAGCACTCATTTTGTCATGTATGGTGGGTAGTTGATTCATACATATATGAGGGTATGCCGAATAAAGTCAGTCGATAATAACCGTGGTTTGATTTCCATCGTATTCCCGAACATCTCACTGGCGACGGGCTAAATCGGGCTAATTAGTGTTCGCGTGCGTGATTATTTGTGTGTCGAAGGTGGTGTTATCATGGCTAGCAAAGGAAACATAAAAGAATTTAACGTTAACTCTGATAATTGGCAGACATACGTGGCTCGGGTGCGGGCGTATTTTAAAATTAATGATATCAAGCCGGTAGACGAAACCACGTATTTCATAGCATTAGCAGGTAACGAGTGTTATGATTTGATTGCTAATCTGTGCGGCCCCAAACGGCCCGACGAGCTACCCTTCCAAGACATCGTCAAGTTGGTACAAGGTCACCTACAACCGAAGCCCTCCGAGATAGCGGAAAGAATGCGGTTCCGGGCTTGTAAACAATCTGCATCAGAATCGCTTAATGATTATATTTTGCGACTGCGAACCTTAGCTAAAACATGCCATTTCGACACTTCGAGTGCAATTGAAGAAAACCTGCGGGATCAATTGGTGTTCGGTATGCGAAGCGACAGCGGGCGGCAGCGGCTGTTGACGGAAAAGTCATTGACCTTACAAAGGGCAGTGGAAATTGCCTTATCTTTGGAATCGGCAGAAAATGAGGTCCGCGGAGAAATTTCGACTCAAGTCATGGCAATGACGGCGCGAGGGCGCGTCCCGGCCGAGGCACGGGGGGCGCGCGGGCGCGCGGGATCCTGTGGGCGCCCGGCGCCCGGAGCGGCGGCGCGGCCGGCGCGCTGTGCTGCTTGCGGCTCCAACGCGCATGATATATACAAATGTGCGTACGCACAGGCGGTGTGCTACAGGTGCAATAAAATAGGACATATTAGTCACGTTTGTAAATCCCTAGGGCAGAGAGTGCACTACATGGAGAACAGCAGTGATAGTGAGTCGTCAAATTCGGGCCTGTATCAAGTGTGTACAACAGGCGGTGACGATCCATGGTTCTGTGACGTAATAGTTGAGGATACCAAATTAAGGATGCAGTTGGATACAGGTTCGTCAATCAGTGCGATTTCAGAAAAGGTATTTAACACTTATTTTTCTCACCTTAAACTGGAACCCTCAACCTTACAAATAACAGTTTTTAGTGGCGATAAATTAAGTCCTTTAGGGGAAGTACAAATAAATGTTAATTATAACAACAATGTGTATCAAGGCAAATTATACGTGATGCCTAGTAGCGACAGCCCTTGTATTATTGGACGTAAATGGATTCTTAAATTGGGTATCGAGGTACCATATATTGTACATGTGGGCAGTGAGCCCACGGCAGTGGGTGCGATACAGGAGTTTGTGGAAACCTACCCCTCGGTGTTCAGCGCGGGCATGGGCCGCTACAACCGGGGCCAGCTGCGGCTGGACATAAACGGCGGCGCCGCGCCCGTGTGGCGGCGCGCGCGCACGGTGCCGCACGCGCTGCGCGAGCGCGTCGACGCTGAATGAAATAATAGCTTGCAAGCCGAGGGAGTGCAGTGCTGTCACCGATCGAGGTCAGTGATTGGGGTACTCCTATTGTTGTAGCGTTCAAAAAAAAAAAAATCGATTTCATATTTAGGTCACACTATCGACGCGGACGGTTTGTTTACACACTGATCAAAATAAGATCGAGGCAATGTTTAATACGGAACCACCGCGGGATAGAAGTGAATTAAAAAGTTTTTTTGGGCCTTATTAATTATTATATTCTTAATAATTATTATTTTATTTCGTAGCGAAATTGAGTACAATATTGACTCAAATTAAAAGATGCATTAAAAAGGCGATCGTGGACGGCACTCCTTTAGACGCGGCACTTAACCGTTTAGTGCTGTCACATCGCAACACGCCTTCAAGTACCACGGGGAAGGCTTCCTCAAACTAAAGACTTAGTGTTAAATGCCCTACTAGATATGCAAAGAAAATACTTTGGCGGTCGCTCTAGACAATTTTCTGTAAGTAACAAGATAGCTTATAAAAACAATAAGTCGACTTGGGCTGAAGGAACAATCTTGAATAAATTAGGGTCTTTGGTGTAAGAGGTAGGGAATAATTTGGAACAACACAAACGACATGTCGATCAAATTATTCAGACTAGTGACCAGCTGGGGGTGGAGGAAGTTGTTAAGTCGGACGGGCGGTCTAGTATCGACGGGGCGCCGGCCGAGGCTGCGCCGGCGCAGACCGAGCCGGCGCCCCGTCGATACTCCATCCACGTCGCCACGTGCAACATCCATGTCGCTATGGATTTGAAGATGTATTTTACGCAAAGAAAAATGTTTATGTATGATTATAATTATAGTAGATTTACTGTAGTACAATAAATATATTATATTTAGTATTACAAATCGGTGTCTTCCGATATTTAGTAAGTAAGTATAGATAAATTGTAAAACGGTGTTGGGTAGCTATATTATAGCATAGGCGTATTAGTAGGCATAATGTTGTGTTAAACAAAATGTAGACTGGTGAATCTTTGTGCAAGGGTGTTAGAATAGAAGGGGAGAGTTGTCATGTATGGTGGGTAGTTGATTCATACATATATGAGGGTATGCCGAATAAAGTCAGTCGATAATAACCGTGGTTTGATTTCCATCGTATTCCCGAACATCTCACATTTCTTACAGCTAAAGTCTTCAGGAGACTATTTGGGCTGCCACGTATCCTAATTAAAAGGGAAGCCATTTTTTTCCGCAAGACGGCAGTGAAATTGTCCACTCGCGCTTCCGCGAACATGGCGGAGGCGCTGCAAAAACGTGGCAGCCCCAACAGTGCCCTGAAGGCGTCGTTGTACTGGACAGACAGTCCACAAAGCTCCTGAGTACAGAGAAGTGCAGTATGTCCCAGTACAGGGCCCGTGCCGTTCGTTTATTGCACATCACATTACAGGAATAAGCTGGAACATATAGACTAAGCATAGGTACCGTCGCCCCAGACGTCAGATACCCATTTTCATAACAAATTTGCTTGCAGCCGTTGATGTTTATTGCTATGGATTGTTATGGACGTCTAGCCACTGCACGCAAACTGGGCCTTTAAGGTGGTGTCGCGCGTAGCGCGATTCGCCATGTAACAAACGGTATGTATCAACGCTGGTAATGTCAATCTATTTTGTAGTGTGGTAACACCACTCTAGGTTTGACTATATTTTTATGTTGGTACTGTGTTAGAGGAATGGCGGCAAGATGGCGGTGTGAAAACACACAAGCGGAGAGAGGCGGAGTAAAAAAAATGGTGTTGTGTGACAAGGTGAGAAGCTACGAGCTTCTAGGAGGCCTGTGCCCCAAGGAATACTCGGGTGAGTGTTAACTGCTATGATATATCTATGTCGACCTATAAGTGCATGATATGTGGAAAGATGAGGAGACTGGTAAATTATAATATTCTTTCCGTTACAAGTAGTCCAATCTTGCAGTGTACGGCACATTTGGTAGTCAAGGACATTGGACAGGGAAGCCTGGAGCTCCCATAAATTCGAGTGTGGTCTGGAAACACACTGGCACGGTCGACTGAGTTGGAGCAACCGAGGCGGGGCTATTGGGGATGGTGGAGGCCCCCGGGAGGACACAGTCCTCCCGTCCGGCTAAGTGACTATATGAATAATATGGTAGAGTCACCAGGGTTGTACCCTGTCTAGACCGGAGCAGTCGACCGATGCCCAACTAGGAAATGAGGGTGCATAGCCATTGGAAGGCGGTATACCGCAACCATTTACCAGTCATAAGACGCCTCTATTGTGGGCATGGAGTTGCAACCATGCAGAGGTAACACGAGATGGAAAGGCACCGGGTAAAACCCAGACATGCGTGTAAGTGGCACAGCCACAGGTGAGAGGCAAGACCTTATCTTAAAGTATACACATAATTGCAATAACTGTGGAATAAATTTGGTCGACTCATCATTCCACTATTATGATAAATGTGTATTTTATTAATCCTTATGTCGTCCTTACATTGATGTGAAATTGTGAACCCAGCATTTAGTATTTCATACATAAATCATATAGGAGTGACGACATTTTGGCGGAGGATGCTGTGATGTTGATAGATGAAGCAGATAATTATATTTTGTTAAGGAAAAAAAATGTATAATATTAAAGATATTTAAGAAAAGTGAGTGTGATTTATTTATTGTTAGTTTATATTTTATACGTAGTCTAATGCTGAGTGATAGTCAGTCTCTTTGATAAAGGAAGAACTGAAAGGCGCACAGCTCTTACTGCGTAGTAGACAGGCTTAAAATAATTTTTCGTTCGAAAATGGTGTAATAACTACTTAAATTTCAGAATTTTTAAGTCTACAACACTACGGAACTTTTTAAGTGTCTATGGTCTAGTGCGGTGCTGCCGTAATCGACATTCACCGATTAAGCAACTATAAGTAAAAAAAAAAAAAATAAAAATATTGTTTCGACTCAACATGTTTTATATTTATGAGTAATAACAGTAATTTTATTTGATTATACGAATTAATTACATTTTTACGGAAAATAATTAATCATTGTTTAGAAGGATTTTGACAAATTGTGACAATTTACATAATCGACGATTCGTGTGTTCTGCGCGCAACACAACACTAGTGAAGGATTGCGGTTGGCAGCATTGTTGCGTCAGTCAGTCAGTTCTGTCTGTTGTCATTGAAAGTTTTTTCTGCTACAAAGTTTGTAAAAGTTTTAGACGGAAATTGGAAAAATAAGTGCTTAAGTGTGTTATTTTTTGTTGTGGAAGTAACGGCGTGCTTATAAAATATATGGAACAATAAAATAAAGGTATGCATCACATATTTCTATTGCGTAGTAACGCAACCGGCTCGAGGTGATATTTTTCGACTGTTACGAATAGTAAAATTACTTATTATTCGTTAATTTCAGTTCGGAACGAGTAAGAAACTAACTCAATCTGTCAGCACTCTGTTCATTGATTTGAAAAGTAGAGAAACGCGGCGTTGAGTACAAATTAGAACAATGGAAGGAATTCTTATTGGAATAGTTCACATACGACAAAAGAAATTAAAAGAAAGTCTCGAAATTGCCAAACTTAATTATGAGTCAGGCGAGATGGTGTTGGACACCGCGTCTGGGATTGTAACACAGATTAAAGATTTGGTAAATAAACTACAAGATGAAATACGGCATTACACTTCCACCTCTCCGAATCCTCAAATGGAAGTAGTCACAAACGCCATGGAAATACAATTACAGGCTGAAGATTTCATATCAAATGTTGATTCATCCATGGCCACTGCAGCTACCCCGGTTACTGCGACTACCTCGTCATTTCAAACAACTGAACATCACACGTCAGCTCGTCATCTAAGCGTTAAATTGCCTAAATTGCAGTTACCTAAATTTAACGGGCAGCAACTTAGATGGTTAGAGTTTTGGGACAGGTTTTCCTCTAACATTGATAGTCAGCCTATGGCAGAGGCAGACAAATTAACCTATTTAATTAGCAGTCTTGAAGGTAAGGCCTTAGAAGCAGTGGCAGGCTTAAGCATAACTAACCATAATTATACGATAGCGGTTGAATCTTTAAAATCTAGGTATGGTTCAGATGACACACTAATAGATGCGCACTACACCGCATTAAGTAACCTAGACCGAGCTGAATATACTGCGTCCAGTTGTAGGCGCATTATTGACGAAATTGAGCGGCATCTGAGAGTCTTAGAGAAGTTGGGAGAAAACACTTCCGGGAACCACCTCCGTGCTACTATACTTTCGAAATTTCCTGAACAAGTTCTACACCAGTACCATCTCATGCCACAACAATCTAATAACATTAATTCAACATCCACAGTAAGGAAAATTTTACTGGATATTGTGGTGGCAATGGAGAAGGTGGCTGCATCAACATTAACACCGAAAACAATAGAAACTAAACGAGAAATTATCACCACTGAAGCTCTTCAAACAAAAACAGAATATCCGATACAAAACAGTACCAGCTACAGACAGAAGAGAAGTCTTAAAAGAAAGGTTGAAAATCAGGTCCAAAATAACATACCAAGAAAAAGAATCAGATTGCCATGTATCTTCTGCAACCTGGGCAACCATAGCAGTATGAACTGCAGAAAATTTAATACTGTGGAATCCAGGAAGAAGCAGTTAGCGGACAGGTGCCTCAAGTGTCTTAAAAGAGGTCACAAAACAGACCAGTGCCGCAGCAAAATGACATGTTTCCGATGTGGCGAAGGGCACCCTCAGCTACTGTGTCCAAAGCCAAAGGACAGCCGTAACACAAGTCACCAACCCCAACAACAAAGCAAAAAATTATAAGTGCAGACTTGTATTGGACAGTGGCTCGCAGAGAAGTTACATCAGTGAAAGGGCCGCATCTAAATTACAGCTTACACCAAGTAATGAAGACCGACTCTTAGTATACACGTTTGGAGCAACTGATCCGAAGGAAATGTCAAGCCCATCTGTAAACATTATTTTAGAAACCAAACGTGACATCAAGAAACAAGTAAGAGTTAATATCGTTCCATATATTACAGAAAGATTACCAGTAGCTAAATTCGATTTTTCCATGGTTGATTTAATAGCTGATGATGACTCTACTGGTGAAAATGTAGACATCTTAATAGGGAACGATTATTATATGAGTTTCATGCGCCAAGGGAAAGAGAAAATTCAAAATGATTTGTACTTGGTAGATTCTGACTTTGGTTGGCTACTATCAGGAATTCTAGAAAAATATGAACATATTGCGAGACAAGAAAACATATTAACTGTTAATACTTACTGCCACTGTCATAATTCAAGCTGCCCTTATTTTACAGAACCGGACTTACCTCTTAGAAACATTGATATCAAATTTCTATGGTCTCTTGAATGTATTGGCATAAATGACTCTCCTAAAGCTACTAGACAAGATGAAGCAGTCAAAAATTTTAATGATACCATACAATACATCAATGGGCGATATGAAGTAACATGGCCATGGATTGAATATCCACCTCAGCTCCCTATCAATTTTGGTATGGCATTAGGAAGATTGAAGAGTTTAATAAACAGACTGGATACAGCAATGCTACAGGAATATGATGATATTCTTAAGGAACAACTAAATGGGAATATTATTGAAATAGTTGAACCACATGATACTGACATTGAACACCCTGTACACTATCTTGCACATCATATAGTAAAAGGTGAAGGGAAACGAGGAAGGATTGTGTATGATGCTTCAATGAGAGGAAAAGGAAATAAAAGCCTAAACGAATGTCTTTATAGCGGACCCTCAATGCTAGAGGATCTCACCGCTCTTCTCCTGAACTTTAGAACGAAGAAAGTGGCAATTGTAGCCGATGTCGAAAAGGCGTTCTTACAAGTTGGACTTCAGGAAAGGGATCGTGATGTGACAAGATTTCTGTGGGTAAAAGACATCACAAAGGCCCTGACACAAGAAAATCTGTTATATCTCCGATTTTGCCGAGTTCCATTTGGAATCATTTCAAGTCCATTTCTCCTGACAGCGAGCATTAGATATCACATGACACAAACAGATGTTGGTCTACTGAAAGATATAGCCAATCATTGCTATGTAGACAATTTGGTAACTGGAGCAAACTCTGTCCAAGAAGCGCAAGAGATATATCAGAAAACAAGAGAAACCTTTGAACAACTATCTATGAATATAAGAGATTGGATGTCAAATAATAAGGAATTTCTTAATCTTGTACCCACAGAGCACCAAGCAAGGCATGAGGATACAGTCAAAATTCTTGGGTTATCTTGGAATGTGACAAATGACACTTTAAAATTAAAAATAACCAATCAACACTTTAACAAAGATGCACCAGCTAATACGAAGAGGAAGGTACTGCGTACCTTAGCCCGAATATATGATCCATGTGGCTTCATTTGTCCATTAACCCTACCACTGAAGATCTTGTTCAGAAACATATGTGAACAAAAACATAAATGGGACGCTACCTTACCAGAAGACTTGGTACAGTCCATGCAGGAAATTCTAGAAACAATAAAGACAGCTATACACTTGGAACTGCCCAGATGTGTGACGAACCATGTTCCTGAGTCTGAATCTACGTACCAGTTAAATTGTTTTTCGGACGCTTCAAAAACTGGATATGCTGCTGTCATATACTTGACATCAAAGAACCAGCAAGGAACATCAGTATCTTTCTTAATGGGAAAGTCACGTATAGCAAAGAATGAAGACTCAAAAGAACTTCACATCCCAAAGTTGGAACTCCTGGGCTTACTTATAGCTAGTAGACTCCTAAAGTATGTAAGGGAGAACCTGTCTCTACCAATAAGCCAAGAAATCTTGTGGACAGACAGTTTGGTTGTACATGGATGGATGCGTTCGAACAAACTACTGCCACCGTTTGTATCAAACAGAGTGGAAGAAATCAGAAAAAACCAGATGCAAGCAGAGTTGCATTATATTAATACAAAAATGAATCCAGCTGATGTTGCAACAAGGCCTGACAGATGGAGTCAGTCAAAGGAACTTTGGTTCAACGGTCCCATGTTCTTAAAGGAAGATGAATCAATGTGGCCGGAAGACAGGTACTACATGAAACATATTTCAGTACTTTCTGTTGGGGAGGGCCTGGACCAAAGTGATCACAGTTCCATTTCAGAAGTTGATGATGGTCCAGGAAATCAGAGGATAGCTGTTGAACAAAAAGAAAACCAACAAATGGAAATTGATGACCCCAATGACAAAACTATAAACGAAAATTCAAATAACGACATTACAGACTCTGACGCAATACAGAGAACTCTGTCTCCATCAAGTTCAGCAAATAATACTTTAGCAGAAATCAAGATACTGCAAAAGCACTATTTCGCAGATGAGATTGCAGGGAAAAAGACACATTTGTCTAGAAATCTCGGTTTGTTTCTAGATGTGGATGGAGTATTAAGGTGTCAGGGACGGATGGCTAACACCACATGGAATTACGAAATGAAACACCCTATCTTGTTGCCCAGAGATTGTAAGTTTACAAATGAAATTATTAAGGGCACTCATGAAGCTAATTACCATGTTGGCGCTACACACACACTTAGCCTTATTAGAGAGAAATACTGGATCCCACAAGGTAAACGTCAAGTGGAACGAGTCATCTCAAAATGCCAGCGGTGTGTCAAACACGGAGGTGGTCCTTATCGCTTACCAACTGCACCGGATCTGCCTAATGAGAGAGTGAACTATAGCGTACCGTTTACATACTGTGGATTGGATTATTTTGGACCACTGTATGTGAACACTCCAAATGGAAAAGAGAAGAGATGGGTTGCTCTATTCACTTGTCTGGCAGTGCGGGCTATACATTTAGAAATAGTAAACGACTTAACAGCGGAAGAATGTCTGTTGGCACTCAGACGATTTGCTGCCACTAGAAACACACCAAAGCGTTTGTATTCAGATAATGCTTCTTGTTTCAAACTAACATCGGAAGTTGTGAGTAAGCCCTTCTGTATTACAAATGGAATTGAATGGAGGTTCATTCCCCAGCTTGCGCCGTGGCATGGTGGATTTTACGAGCGGCTCATAGGCATAGTTAAGCATTCCCTAAAACGCACTCTAGAAAAGCACCTTCTCGGAGACAGCAAACTACTAACTGTAATGAAGGAAGTAGAAGCCGTTGTCAATTCACGACCACTAACAAAGGTTGGAACTGAAGTGATTCATATATTAAGGCCATCTGATTTTCTAAGTCTAGGGAAGTGTCTAACATTAACCCCCGTGATGGACAATGTTTGTACGGTGGATGGTTCCCAAATTCAAGCCAATTTGATTGAGAGCTGGAAAAGAGGTTTGATAATTCTTGAGGAATTTAAGAAAATGTTTATGGCCCAGTACCTGACTAGTCTGAGAGAGAGATATCAGAACTCTCCTAAACAGCCAAGGGTTGTTTCAGGTTGTGAACCAAAATTAGGAGATATCGTACAAATAAAATCGGATTTGAAAAATCGTGAGTTGTGGAAGGTCGGAAAGATAGCGGAACTGGTAAAGAGTGCAGACGATAAACATAGAGTTGCTAAGGTTAAAGTAGGGGACTCTATAATGACTCGGTCTGTAGGTCATCTCTACCCGCTAGAGTCGGAACCAGATAACTCCCCACAATCAGGACCTACAGAGGAAGAACCAACTGTACCACATCTGGACACACCAATAGAGTACTTGGATCTGGATGTTGCTCGACATCAGGTGGATGGGTTACAATCACCATCACCAACCAATCCAGTGCCTGAAAGACATGACTCTGAGGTAGACAGTATAATTGAAGTAATGCCAATGCAAAATACAGTGAATACCGAGACTTCAAGCTTAGAACCTACCAAGCCTGACAACATGGAACCAGGAATCAGGACTAAGAGAGACGCTGCAATTCGTGCCAGAGAGAAAATCCTGAAGTGGACGCGTCAGCTGCTCACACTGCTACATTAAAACCTTTTTTCGCCTCTGGGAGTGTCGCGCGTAGCGCGATTCGCCATGTAACAAACGGTATGTATCAACGCTGGTAATGTCAATCTATTTTGTAGTGTGGTAACACCACTCTAGGTTTGACTATATTTTTATGTTGGTACTGTGTTAGAGGAATGGCGGCAAGATGGCGGTGTGAAAACACACAAGCGGAGAGAGGCGGAGTAAAAAAAATGGTGTTGTGTGACAAGGTGAGAAGCTACGAGCTTCTAGGAGGCCTGTGCCCCAAGGAATACTCGGGTGAGTGTTAACTGCTATGATATATCTATGTCGACCTATAAGTGCATGATATGTGGAAAGATGAGGAGACTGGTAAATTATAATATTCTTTCCGTTACAAGTAGTCCAATCTTGCAGTGTACGGCACATTTGGTAGTCAAGGACATTGGACAGGGAAGCCTGGAGCTCCCATAAATTCGAGTGTGGTCTGGAAACACACTGGCACGGTCGACTGAGTTGGAGCAACCGAGGCGGGGCTATTGGGGATGGTGGAGGCCCCCGGGAGGACACAGTCCTCCCGTCCGGCTAAGTGACTATATGAATAATATGGTAGAGTCACCAGGGTTGTACCCTGTCTAGACCGGAGCAGTCGACCGATGCCCAACTAGGAAATGAGGGTGCATAGCCATTGGAAGGCGGTATACCGCAACCATTTACCAGTCATAAGACGCCTCTATTGTGGGCATGGAGTTGCAACCATGCAGAGGTAACACGAGATGGAAAGGCACCGGGTAAAACCCAGACATGCGTGTAAGTGGCACAGCCACAGGTGAGAGGCAAGACCTTATCTTAAAGTATACACATAATTGCAATAACTGTGGAATAAATTTGGTCGACTCATCATTCCACTATTATGATAAATGTGTATTTTATTAATCCTTATGTCGTCCTTACATTGATGTGAAATTGTGAACCCAGCATTTAGTATTTCATACATAAATCATATAGGAGTGACGACAGGTGGTTATCTGGCGCTTGGGGCGATAGTACGTGTGTACAAAGTCAATGTAAGTATCATCATCATCATCATCCCAGCCTATATACGTCCCACTGCAGGGCACAGGCCTCCTCTCAGAATGAAAGGGCTTGTGCCATAGTTCCCACGCGGGCATTTGCGGATTGCCAGTGATGACTTATAGCACAGAGACGTGGCCGCTAACGATGGGCCTCATAAGAAAGCTAAAAGTCACTCAAAGGACGATGGAGAGGGCTATGCTCGGAGTTTCTCTGCGGGATCGCATTAGAAATGAGAAATCCGCGCAAGAACTAAAGTCACCGACATAGCTCAAAGAATCGCCAGACTCAAGTGGCTGTGGGCAGGGCACATCGCTCGTAGAACTGATGGCCGATGGGGATAAAAGGTTCTCGAGTGGCGTCCACGGACTGGAAGACGCAGTGTGTAGGTAGGCCTCCGATGGAGCGACGACCTGGTTAATCGCGTTTGATGCGGATGGCACGGGACGTTTGGCGAGCCTTGGGGGAGGCCTACGTTCAGCAGTGGACGTCTTTCGGCTGAAATGATACGCGTGATGCGGCGGTTGGAACGCTTCAGAGAACCGCCCCGCCTCCTTAAGGTAGTGTGTTCCCACTAGGTACAGTAAGACGCATTATGTCTCTGACAGCACAATGCGCGTGTCAAATGATGCGTCAGCGGCGCGGAGTGACGGCCAAGTGCCCATATATCATGCGTAGATGCGCATTAATGTAGACCCGGCATTGATTCTTTTTTTTTAATTTTTTTGTTTGTCAAATTAGTTGCTAGATAATTACAACGTTAGTGCGGGTCAAAGCATTATCAACTTTCCGATCACAAAATTCAATAAACGTAAAGAGTTTATGTTTTCGCTCCATGACATAAAAAAAGAAGTTTTCACTGAATGACAAACGTGAAGTTGAACCCTACAGAAATGCATGTAGGTAGATATCGCCCTGCTCGCCGTGACTGATATATCGGTCGCTGGCGCAGAAACTACGGTGCAGACATATGCGTTGTTGGCGTCGAAAAGGTTAAATTAATTTCGATTCATCTTCATTATCAACAGCCGAAAGACATCGTGATAAAACGTGATGGCCTTGTGGTTTGAAATAGCTTCTCAAGCAGAGGAAGGGAAGGAGGGGGTTCGGGTCCGGGCTCACACCTTTGAGTTTTTCGTAATTTGAAATTTACTATTAGCTTTATGGTGAAGGAAAACACCGCGAGGAAACCTGCACAGGTGAGAAGAAATTCAATGGTGTATACGAAGTTCTCAATCCGCAATGGGCCCGCGTGGGAACTACGGTCCTAGCCCTCTCATTCTAAGAAGAGGCATGTGCCCTGCAATGGTACTTGCATAGGCTGGGATAATGATGCCGCTGCTGATGATGATGATATTGGTTCCTTTCGAAAATCTAACAGACACGGATCTAAGAAATTTCTTCATCTTCAATTTTATTGCAATTGTAAGAAGCGTAGGTTTTTTTGATATGAACCCTCTTTTTATTACAAAAGCATGTTTACCAGCTAAGTGTTTCGCACTCTCGAACACAAAACATACAACAACCAGGTGAAGTGTTCTGTACCCAACGGTGCCTAATGGGAAATAGGTACTTACTTGACTTACCTCGTAAGTTCTGACTTTTTTAACAGACAGTGCCACAGACCGAGTCGAGAGTTAGTTTTGTGATTACGGAAATTATTTCTACAAACTTAAAGTTTACATTTCATTGAAAACATTGCAGGTATTTCACATAGTACATTCAACAGTTATTACGCGACTGCGAAGAAGGAAGAGTTATTTTTACTATGGATTTGAACTTTATAAGGGACGCTAGAACTTACAAGATTAAAATTTTATTTTATCGACGACACTTATTTGACCCCTATTTTTATTTGACCCAAGTACAAAGTATTATTTTTAGGGTTCCGGAGCCAAAAGGGCAAAAACGGAACCCTTATAGATTTGCCATGTCCGTCTGTCTGTCCGTCCGTCCGTCCGCGGCTTAGCTCAGAGACTATTGGTGCTAGAAAGCTGTAATTTTAGATGGGTGTAATTACTAAAAAGTGAATAAATAAAACATAAAAAAAAATTTTTTAGGGTATCTCCCATAGACGTAAAGTGGGGTGATTTTTTTCATCTAACCTTTTAGTATGGGGTATCGTTGGATAGCTCATTTAAAATCATTATGGGGCTGTGAGGACGACATTTTGATACAATGATTCGTTTGCGAAATATTCAACTTTAAAATGCAAATTATTGTAGAAATCGAGGATTCCCTCTAAAAGCTAAAGTATTGGTATGAAAATTTTGAAAAAAAAAACATAATTCGAGTAAATAATATCAAATTAACAAGGAAAACTATTACGACTAAGTTTGCTTGAGAATTTAGTAATAAATAGCAAAATTAATAAGATATGCAAGGAATTTTTCGTAATGGCTGCGGAACCCTATTCTGGGCGTGGCCAACGTGCTCTTGGCGGGTATTCTAAAGTGTTCCAAAGAAAACCTTCATTATTGAAATCACTACAAAGGACTTTGAAAAGCGTTCATTAAGTATATAAATTCTGTAGTATTTTTTAAATATCATCGCGGAAAAGTTTAACATAAATTGTACAGCGTGTTCTATTTATCTTTTGTTACAGAAATGCAACGATCGCTATAAAAATAAACATCCTCCATTTTCATAAGTAAATATTTCGTTAGTATAAACTTTATTAACATAGTTGGGCAAACATTTAGAAGCAAATCTGCTGGGTGCAGGGACGACTGTTTGCTGAATAGTCCGCTTCAAAAAAAAGTAATCCTGTTATGATCACGCCCACACATAGAGGTTACTGTTTAAATGAATATTAGTATTTTTTTTAGAATGCCTCTGGTTATTTAAAACGTTCGCTCAAGGATATGTAAGGTTTTTTAAATGGAAATCTTTATAATCTTCTATCTTCTCTAATATATAAAAATCTCGTGTCACAGTGTTTGTTATCGAACTTCTCCGAAACGGCGCTTGTCCGATTTTTATGAAACTTTTTTCTCTTTATTCGTTAGGTCTGAAAATAGGTCGTAGGCTATTTTTCTACCCCTATTCTTCGCGGACCGAGTTGCGGGCAACAGGCTTGCTGGTCTAATATATAAAAATCTCGTGTCACGGTGTTTGTCATCGAACTGCTCCGAAACGGCTTGACCAATTTTTATGAAATTTATTTTTTTCGAGATTTAATCACGAACTAAGTACTTGATTGTTGAATTTACCTGGACGTTTCGACCGCACTGCAGCGGCCATGGTCACCAGCCGACTCGTGGAATCGTCGAGATAAATTAAACACTTAAGTGTAACCATAAGTTATTATAGTAGCATGAAAAAAAAACCTCTGCCTATATGCATACATCCACATACACTGCAGAGCACAAGCCTTCCCTCAAAATGAGCGGCTGGGCTGTTATATAGTTCCCACGCGGACCCAGTGCGAATTGGGGACTTCACACACACCATTAAATTTCTTCGCAGGTGTTTTTTTAATATGAAATGGGGGCAGACGAGCAAGCGGGTAATCTGATGGGAAATGATCACCACCGCCAATTCAAAGAGAATCACTGATCTGTCTGGCCTTTGGTGTGTGCATGAATTTTCAAAAACTCAAAGGTGCGAGCCCGGGCTGAACCCACGACCCTCTGCTTGAGAGACCGTACGTCAAACCACGAGGTTGCCGCGACTTAAAAAAAGACCCGGAAATAAATTCATGAAACACGTTCGCCTAATGATTAAAAACTCCGATCACGTAAATCGGGGGAGGCCAAAAATCAAAATTTACTTAATTTTAGAGTAATTCGAGGATACTCTAGCGTTATTTTAGTATTAAAACTTGAGATGGTGAAGTGGCTGAAAGGACTTGGTAATTGGAAAAATTGGTAAAATTATTACCAATTGGGAATGTCTAAAAAAAATTACCAGAGGTTTTTATATTTTTTTTTGTATAGAAAAGTCAATTATAAGGAACTAATTTCAATATTTTGTCATTTAGTTCTCTACTTTTTTCAAAATTAATTATTGAAACTATTTTAGTTGATGACGTCAGATTATAATTGAGGGCTCCCACAATGCCAAATTTCTAAATCTATCTAAATGCAACCCCTACGATAAGGCAACCCCTTTAATTATTTTTTGCGTAGTGGTACACTATACACTGTGTCACTTTACTGGCACTGTCAAAGTGCTAGATGTCAGACAGCGGGTCCAAATCAAACTCCGTAGTATAATCCACGCGTAAATTGTGAAGAATTCTAACCACACAGAATAAAGTACGACTTGAACCGGTCACGCAATTTACACCAATGTCAAATGAAGGTCATTGCTTATTTGTTATATAATAAATTCATTACATAATATTAAAATTAAATAACTACAGAAAACGAGTTAAAAAGCATCCCCAATTCTTTCAAACACTTGAAACAAAAATTAGTGAACTACAAAATTTACAAGATTTCATATTTTTTTAAGACTATATTTTACGCTGATAGTTTTAAATTTTCACTAGGATTATTAATTAATATATTATAATTTTTTAGACTTGCTTATTCTAAACGGGCATAACTCCAAAACTACTACAATAGATCCATTACTTTAGTCTATAGTCCGGTCAAAATCAACGAGCGAGATGTGCGAAAAAGGGTTTTATGGCCCCAGAGCTCAGATGATTTTGACCGGACTATAGGACTATAGTCTCTATTAAAAAAAAAGTGATTACGTAAATCTGACGTTGACGTTGTGTGTGGTTTGCTTGGGCGGTTTGGTTCTTTCTTGTTTTTCGATCACAACTACGGGCTCCTTTAATATCTTATTTAAATCAATAGCACGTCGTTCGTGCATTAACATTTATAAAAATAGATCATTTATGTATCTGTCAAGTCTCAATGTCTCAATTATTTATTTTTATTTAATTACTTATTCTGAGTTTGAGTTGAAAATATTTAAAATTTAAATTTAAAACTTTCTTATGTTTACCTATTATATACATAGTTTATTGTAATTGTTGCACAGTTCTAGAGGATCGGGGTCTCCTGTCACAGGTATCTTGCATACCTACTAGGAGGTCTCTAACCTTCTGATTTGTATTTTTATGAGCAAAAAATATATTATTAATTAATTTAATTTAATTAAAGCCTGACCAGTAATATATGACTATTCGCCATGTTGCGGAATTTCATTGGAACCAATTTCTTACACTGGCAATAATTTTAATGATTGTCAGTGTCACTGTCCCTTTAACAATGAGGCTACAAAAAAAAGGCGTAAGGATTTAGTTTGCCCTCCTAATATTAATAAAAAACATGCCTTCTCCTCCAGATTTTTTGTTTTCCTGGCACCACTACTGTACAATAGATTACACGCTAAATTAGGCATATACTCTTGTAATTATAATAAAACCAAAAAAATTCTCCAAGAAGATCTTCTAAAAATGTCTTATGAGGATTCAGAAAAGTTATTGGCTGTCTTAAAATAAATAGGATTAAATAGTGTTAAGGTTATTTTAAGTGCTTATTTTAGAACCAAAAATGTTTTACTACTTGTCTTTTATTCAATATCTACTTAAAAACATTAGGTGTGTAGGTATTTTGCATTTGATTATTTATGTTAGCATTTTAAGTCCTTTTATACCTGAAACACAGGATTTTATTTTATCCTAGTTCAGGGTGTGTATTATTTACGTTTTTTACTGTTTGTTTATCCTTTTAGTTATATTTGTCAAATACGATGTAAAAGTTAATAAAGATTTATTATTATTATTTATTATTATTATTCTCTTTATTTATATTTTTCTCTTAGGTTAGATTTTTACAATAATTATACAAAAAGTAAAATATAAAACTATACATACAAAACGTAAAATCATTATAAAAACCTAACCTAGGGTGCCACCGGCAGCGAGGCGGGGCCTAAGCTATCGGTGGTTAGGGCGACAGAGAGAGGAACCTCCTGACTATCCGCGCAGTGTCCAGGAGTACCGCCTTCTGTATCTGACCCTTGATCCAGCCATCTAGCGAGAGTCTCTTGAGGTGTTGGTCGAGACTCTTCGCTATCAGACCATTCGCAGAAACGACTATCGGGACAATGATCGTCGAATCAACATCCCACATGGCGGTTATCTCGTGAGCTAGGTCAAGGTACTTGCTGGCTTTGTCCTTCTCAGCTTTCACGAGGTTCTCGTCATGGGGGATGGTGATGTCGATGAGCATTGTCTGGCGTTTCAATCGATCTGTCAGCACGATATCAGGTCTATTGGCTAAAATAGTCCTGTCCGTGATAACAGACCGATCCCAATAGAGCGTGGCACGACCATTTTCGAGAACTGGCGCAGGTATATACTTATAGTAAGGCACTTCAAAGTCCACAAGACCGTATAGCAGAGCAAGTTGCTGGTGAATAATTCTGGCTACAAGGTTATGTCTGTGCAAGTACTCACCGTTAGCAAGATGACCACAACCGGAAATTATATGCCTGAGTGACTCCCCGGGACGGCGGCATGCCCGACAAATGTCGACCGTACCGTCCTTCAGGATATACCTCCGGTAGTTGTTCGTCATGATAACTTCATCCGCAATTGCACAGACAAAACCTTCGGTTTCCCCGAAGAGATCCCCGAAACGTAGCCAGTTCACCGACGCAAGCAGATCTACATCTGGTCCTGTGAGTGCCTTGTAGAACCGCCCGTGTAGCTCCTTGCTCCGCCCGTGTAGCTCCTTATTATTATTATTATTACTGTGGCGGTTTCTTTGAACAATAACAAAAAATGCCCAAAACGATTCACAATATATTAAAGACGATTCGATTAACGATTCACAATAAATTATAGCAATAGTCACAATATATTAAAACAAATTTAAATTAAATAAAAATAAAGGTCAAAATTAAAATTAAAATTTAAAATAAAAATAAATGAATTAATCAAATGAAATCAGAATAAAATGACAATAGAAACACAAAAACAAATTAAAATAAATAAATTAAACTAATGAAATCAATTAGAATAGTTACATTTACATATTATTATCACAATCACAACTCGGGGAATGAAGGGCCATTCACCTTGCCAACATCGGCGAGTCCCACCTGTCCGCCAACACCCTCAAGATGCTGTTCGAGCTGGCGCGCAGGCGGCTGAGCGTGGAGGCGCTGCGCTTCCTAATGATGGCGTGGAAGCCGTCGGTATGCGCCGCGGCAAACATGCCCGACGCGCTGCAGCCCCGCGCCAGCCGGAACAGCACCCTGAACGCGTTGTTATACTGCACGCGCAGTGCACTGTACGCGCGCTGCGTGAACTAAGATACGTCCCACTGCAGGGCACAGGCCTCCTCTCAGAATGAGAGGGCTTGGGCCGTAGTTCCCACGCGGGCCAGTGTGGAACATCGCACACATCATTGAATTGTTTTGCAGGTGTGTGTAGGTTTCCTCTCGATGTTTTCTTTCAAAGCTTATGGTAAATTTAAAAAAATCACAAAAATAATCCGCCTTGCCAAATTTGCATTTTTCTAGTAAGTATACTAAAAGTCTCTGAGCTACTTAACCCACTTACAGACTGACGAACGGTCAGGTCATGGCAAAACTATAAGAGTTTTTGACTACATAGACCCCAAAACATAGAAAAAAAAATTCTATTCTGTGGGTTTTTTCAGTGAACTGAAACAATTACTTTGCTCAACCGCGGGTCCCGCGGCCTCGAAAAGCAAAAAAAAAAAACAAAAGCACAAAAGCAAAGCAAAAGTGTATCATCAATGAGCATAATTATTGTTTCAGTTCATTAATATGGACACAAAGTAACGCCTGATTCAATAAAGGTTTTTTTCAGCTTATTCGTTCTATTAGTACGGTTTCTCAGAAATGTGATAGAATATCTTGTGATCAAAATAATTATTCGATTGTTAAGCTCAAGGTCGACATTCAAATGAAAGTTACGATACCAAAATCCGATCGCTGTCACGTGAGTACGGAATAATGAGGAACACGCCCCATCGAGATAAGAAGTACCCATGTTTGTTTACGCAGATTTACCGTCAATTATATTTAAGTCTGTTTCAGAGACAATTTGTATGGTATTAACATTAGTCTCAAACTATCTCCCCAAATTTCATCTAAATCGGTTCAGTGGTTTAAGCGTGAAGAGATAACAGACGGACAGACCGACAGACAAACACACAGAAAGACAGACAGACAAACCAACAGACAGAAAGATAGACAGACACACTTTCGCATTTATAATAATAAGTTCCGACATAGCTCGAAGAATCGCCAGACTCAAGGCAGTCGCTCGTAGAACTGATGGCCGATGGGGCGAAGGTTCTCGAGTGGCGTCCACGGACCGGAAGACGCGGTGTAGGTAGGCCTCCAACAAGATAGAGCGACGACATGGTTAAGGTTGCGGGATCGCGTTGGATGCGGATGGCACCGGACATCTGTTTGGCGAGCCTTGGGGGAGGCCTAAGTTCAGAAGTGGACGTTTTTCGTCTGAAATGTCATCGGGAATTTAGTAAAATCTAAATCTCCTAGAAGAGCAGCTTAATAAACTTGAGCGAATTCAAAATCTATGCATTCGGTTTATTTTTGGTCTGCGTAAGTTCGATCATGTCTCTATTTTTCGATCACTGCTCAAGTGGCTCCCAATCCGTCTTCGCCGTAACTCTCACATTCTCCACCTTCTTTACGGCATTCTCTTTAACCCTGCAACTCCTCGCTACCTCAAAGAGCGGTTTAGCTACGTAACTTCTATTCGATGCTCTCAGAACTTTCTCCTTACCGTGCCTCTCTCTAACTCCAAATTTTATGTCTATTCTTATACTATCCAGGCTATTCGGTTGTGGAATGCCTTACCGATTGACTTACGACGGGCAAAATCTCTGTCAATCTTTAAATCTATGCTTAAGGTGTACTATCTGTCATCTTGTAATAATTAGCTTTGTTATAGTTTGTTTATTTATTTATATGTGTCTGTTTATCCCACTGCTTATATTTGTTTTAGACGTGTACCTATTATAATGTAAGTACTATATATGCATGAGTAGATGTACTATTTTTGTTGCGTTTTAATTTTCTGATCCACTGTTGATGCACCACCTGCTGTAAACTAGTCTTTCCTTCTTTCTGGTAAAGGGTTGCCTGGAAGAGATCGCTCTTAAGCGATAAGGCCGCCTATTGCTTACCTTGTATCTTTCTCTCTGTGTACCTGTTTTCTGTATTGCTTACTATTCCTGGTGTACAATAAAGAGTCATTGTATTGTATTGTATTGTATCCCGTAATTTCGATTCGACTGCAGACTTAATGGTTGACGTGAGCGAAGCCGCGGGTAAAGCCTTGTTAATAGTTGAGGAAACATGTTATTTTCAATAAGACCGCGTTGTTTAAAATACAATTGCATTTGCAACTCGTGAAAATGTGAATAATTCACGACCATGCCATAGGCCGTGTGGGTGTGGTACAAGTCATAAGAGTTGACGTGGAAGTAGCCTGCAGTCACCTCCACAGAATCTATATTTCTACCTATACTAATATTATAAAGCGGAAGAGTTTGTTTGTTTGTTTGTTTGGTTGAACGCGCTAATCTCAGGAACTACTGGTTCGAATTGAAAAAATATTTTTGTGTAATACATTTATCGAGAAAAGCTATATACGTGAGGCGACGCATCTGCAGAACGTGACTCGCGTTTATTATTGTTAGCAAAATTACTTTACGTTCTCACATCGAACTATCGTCATTTAGGATTTAAGATGTAGAATTAGTTATTAATTTTAATTAATTAATTTTAAGTCATTCTCCGACTGCAGAGTTCATAACTTGTGGACATGGCAAAAGTTAAGGGTCTACAGCCAATAGTTTAAGTCTGCATTAGCGTATGGGACGCCCGGCCAACTTTCGGCCCATTAACCTTTTCAACGCCAACGACACATATAGGTGTCACAAAGTACAGTGTCAAAGTGATCTTGACACAATGACATAAGATTCAAAGCAGGTTTACGTTTTGTCGAGGCGCGGCGTTGAAAAGGTTAAGAGGGCTTATACCTGCTGAGCTGGCAACGTTGCATTTTTGTTAGTTTTTCTCGATTATTCCATAAAAATTGAATGAAAATTAAAAATGTTTTGTATACAAATTGTTCTAATATATTTATAAGTTAATGTGTCTACTGCAATAATAATTCGTGATACTTTTGTTTTCTTTAAAAACGAACAAATTATTACCTGACGGTTTTTAAAGAAAATAAGTCTTATCACGAATTATTATTGCAGTAGACACATTAACTTATATATTAGAACAATTTGTATACAAAACATTTTTAATATTCATTCAATTTTTATGGAATAATCGAGAAAAACTAACAAAATAAAAAATAATAAAAATAATAATAATCCTTACCGTGCCGCTCTCTAACTCCAAATTTTATGTCTATTCTTATACTAAAACTTTCTTATGTTTGCCTGTTATATACTTTATTGTAATTGTTGCACAGTTCTAGAGGATCGGGGTCTCCTGTCACAGGTATCTTGCATACCTACTAGGAGGTCTCTAACCTTCTGATTTGTATTTTTATGAGCAATAAATATATTTTTAATTAATAGCCTGACCAGAAATATATGACTATTCGCCATGTTGCGGAATTTCATTGGAACTAATTTCTTACCCTGGCAATAATTTTAATGATTGTCAGTGTCACTGTGGCGGTTTCTTTGAACAATAACAAAAAATGCCCAAAACGATTCGTATTCAACAACGTATCATTGTAATAATGTTTATAATAAACTACTGAAGAAAATAACGCTTGCGGAATGAAACTATTTCGCTACATAACCTTTCCAAATTAACATCAGAGCTAACAGGTAATAGTTATTTGTTATACAAGGGGGGAAAGTTGTATTTTACCTGCGAGTGTCCATTTGAAACACAAGCTATCGAAAGGATTCTATGATTGACCACGAGCGAAGCGAGTGGTTCAAAAATAGAATCCTTTCGATAGCGAGTGTTTCTTAAAATAACTTTTCACCCGTGTATAACACAAAACTTTTCACCTCACTACAGCGAGGAAAATAAGAAAAAGGGTTTGTACTATCAATTATTATTTATTTATTCACTCAAAATAATTAATTGAAAAGTTTTGACTTAAGTTTTTTTTATTATTTCGGATGCGTTTTGTTCGCACATCGACTTACTTGGACTGTCAGAACATTTTATCCGTTTTTGCAACAAGAATGAAGGTTAATGTTGAATGCTGATATTTATGAATTAAAATAAAGCTGTAAGACTGTATTTAGTGTTTTTTACTCGATGCAATTCATTAATTGTGATGTTAAAAATTCAGCACTTTTAACGTTTTACGTTTTGTTAGCTGTCAAATAAATATCACGTAAGCTGCCTTCAAATGTCAAAACTCTTTCTTCACATGTGGATAAAAAGCGATTTTCTCAATAGATGTCAAACAAACAAAAAGGGCTTTCCGAGCTAGTGAGGTGAAAAATCAATGTCAATTTTATTGAAACTGCGAACAATGTAAATAAACCATTTAATGAAATATCCATATTCTAGCACTTGATTATTGTTTTAATGTTTTAGGATAGTGCTGTGGTAAGTATTGATTAAATAACACACGGTTTTAGCAGTATTTGATGAGGGAAAATGGAAATTAAAGACATTTTAAATACAATGTTCGTTTACATTGTTTGAAATTTCAATTTGACTGACAGTTTAAACGTTGTAGACAAGTCAAGATGTCATTGTTGCCATATAAATAAGAAAAATAGCACCCTCTTGACAATAGTCATATATTTCTGGTCAGGCTTTAATTAATGTTAATGTCAAATTTAAAATTATGACAGCTCTTTTTTTGGTGTGAAAGGCAAAGGTAACATATCTATTTCTGGTAGGTAGTATTGGTAAATTTAGATTTTTTTTATATTTTGTATTTTTAAAAATATGGAGAAATAAATTATAATAAATCTTTTTCCGTGTTCAGGAGGCAAAACTCTATCGATTCCTGTAGTAATTTTCAGTTGTCAAAAAATTTAAATCTCGTCAATTGTACGTTCCATTTAGATGAATGAAATCTATAGAACTTAGTACGAAATAAAGGAGGAAAAATAAATGAGGTGGCTATCATCCCAGCTTTTATAATAATAATAATAATAATTAAAATTTAAAATAAAAATAAATGAATTAATCAAATGAAATCAGAATAAAATGACAATAGAAACACAAAAACAAATTAAAATAAATAAATTAAACTAATGAAATCAATTAGAATAGTTACATTTACATATCACAATCACAACTCGGGGAATGAAGGGCCATCCACCTTGCCAACATCGGCGAGTCCCACCTGTCCGCCAACACCCTCAAGATGCTGTTCGAGCTGGCGCGCAGGCGGCTGAGCGTGGAGGCGCTGCGCTTCCTAATGATGGCGTGGAAGCCGTCGGTATGCGCCGCGGCAAACATGCCCGACGCGCTGCAGCCCCGCGCCAGCCGGAACAGCACCCTGAACGCGTTGTTATACTGCACGCGCAGTGCACTGTACGCGCGCTGCGTGAACTAAGATACGTCCCACTGCAGGGCACAGGCCTCCTCTCAGAATGAGAGGGCTTGGGCCGTAGTTCCCACGCGGGCCAGTGTGGAACATCGCACACATCATTGAATTGTTTTGCAGGTGTGTGTAGGTATCCTCTCGATGTTTTCTTTCAAAGCTTATGGTAAATTTAAAAAAATCACAAAAATAATCCGCCTTGCCAAATTTGCATTTTTCTAGTAAGTATACTAAAAGTCTCTGAGCTACTTAAGCCACTTACCTTACAGACTGACGAACGGTCATGGCAAAACTATAAGAGTTTTTGACTACATAGACCCCAAAACATAGAATAAAATTTTCGATTTAGTGGGTTTTTTCAGTGAACTGAAACAATTACTTTGCTCAACCGCGGGTCCCGCGGCCTCGAAAAGCAAAAAAAAAAACAAAAGCACAAAAGCAAAGCAAAAGTGTATCATCAATGAGCATCATTATTGTTTCAGTTCATTAATATGGACACAAAGTAACGCCTGATTCAATAAAGGTTTTTTCAGCTTATTCGTTCTATTAGTACGGTTTCTCAGAAATGTGATAGAATATCTTGTGATCAAAATAATTATTCGATTGTTAAGCTCAAGGTCGACATTCAAATGAAAGTAACGATACCAAAATCCGATCGCTGTCACGTGAGTACGGAATAATGAGGAACACGCCCCATCGAGATAAGAAGTACCCATGTTTGTTTACGCAGATTTACCGTCAATTATATTTAAGTCTGTTTCAGAGACAATTTGTATGGTATTAACATTAGTCTCAAACTATCTCCCCAAATTTCATCTAAATCGGTTCAGCGGTTTAAGCGTGAAGAGATAACAGACGGACAGACCGACAGACAAACACACAGAAAGACAGACTGACAAACCGACAGACAGAAAGAGAGACAGACACACTTTCGCATTATAAGTTCCGACATAGCTCGAAGAATCGCCAGACTCAAGGCAGTCGCTCGTAGAACTGATGGCCGATGGGGCGAAGGTTCTCGAGTGGCGTCCACGGACCGGAAGACGCGGTGTAGGTAGGCCTCCAACAAGATAGAGCGACGACATGGTTAAGGTTGCGGGATCGCGTTGGATGCGGATGGCACGGGACATCTGTTTGGCGAGCCTTGGGGGAGGCCTATGTTCAGAAGTGGACGTCTTTCGTCTGAAATGTCATCGGGAATTTAGTAAAATCTAAATCTCCTAGAAGAGCAGCTTAATAAACTTGAGCGAATTCAAAATCTATGCATTCGGTTTATTTTTGGTCTGCGTAAGTTCGATCATGTCTCTATTTTTCGATCACTGCTCAAGTGGCTCCCAATCCGTCTTCGCCGTAACTCTCACATTCTCCACCTTCTTTACGGCATTCTCTTTAACCCTGCAACTCCTCGCTACCTCAAAGAGCGGTTTAGCTACGTAACTTCTATTCGATGCTCTCAGAACTTTCTCCTTACTGTGCCTCTCTCTAACTCCAAATTTTATGTCTATTCTTATACTGTCCAGGCTATTCGGTTGTGGAATGCCTTACCGATTGACTTACGACGGGCAAAATCTCTGTCAATCTTTAAATCTATGCTTAAGGTGTACTATCTGTCATCTTGTAATAATTAGCTTTGTTATAGTTTGTTTATTTATTTATATGTGTCTGTTTATCCCACTGCTTATATTTGTTTTAGACGTGTACAATGTAAGTGTAATGTGTGTGTATAATGTAAGTACTAGGTATATATGCATGAGTAGATGTACTATTTTTGTTGCGTTTTAATTTTCTGATCCACTGTTGATGCACCACCTGCTGTAAACTAGTCTTTCCTTCTTTCTGGTAAAGGGTTGCCTGGAAGAGATCGCTCTTAAGCGATAAGGCCGCCTATTGCTTACCTTGTATCTTTCTCTCTGTGTACCTGTTTTCTGTATTGCTTACTATTCCTGGTGTACAATAAAGAGTCATTGTATTGTATTGTATTGTATCCCGTAATTTCGATTCGACTGCAGACTTAATGGTTGACGCGAGCGAAGCCGCGGGTAAAGCCTAGTTAATAGTTGAGGAAACATGTTATTTTCAATAAGACCGCGTTGTTTAAAATACAATTGCATTTGCAACTCGTGAAAATGTGAATAATTCACGACCATGCCATAGGCCGTGTGGGTGTGGTACAAGTCATAAGAGTTGACGTGGAAGTAGCCTGCAGTCACCTCCATAGAACCTATATTTCAACCTATACTAATATTATAAAGCGGAAGAGTTTGTTTGTTTGTTTGGTTGAACGCGCTAATCTCAGGAACTACTGGTTCGAATTGAAAAAATATTTTTGTGTAATAGTTCATTTATCGAGAAAAGCTATATACGTGAGGCGACGCATCTGCAGAACGTGACTCGCGTTTATTATTGTTAGCAAAATTACTTTACGTTCTCACATCGAACTATCGTCATTTAGGATTTAAGATGTAGAATTAGTTATTAATTTTAATTAATTAATTTTTAGTCATTCTCCGACTGCAGAGTTCATAACTTGTGGACATGGCAAAAGTTATGGGTCTACAGCCAATAGTTTAAGTCTGCATTAGCGTATGGGACGCCCGGCCAACTTTCGGCCCATTAACCTTTTCAACGCCAACGACACATATAGGTGTCACAAAGTACAGTGTCAAAGTGATCTTGACACAATGACATAAGATTCAAAGCAGGTTTACGTTTTGTCGAGGCGCGGCGTTGAAAAGGTTAAGAGGGCTTATACCTGCTGAGCTGGCAACGTTGCATTTTTGTTAGTTTTTCTCGATTATTCCATAAAAATTGAATGAAAATTAAAAATGTTTTGTATACAAATTGTTCTAATATATTTATAAGTTAATGTGTCTACTGCAATAATAATTCGTGATACTTTTGTTTTCTTTAAAAACGAACAAATTATTACCTGACGGTTTTTAAAGAAAATAAGTCTTATCACGAATTATTATTGCAGTAGACACATTAACTTATATATTAGAACAATTTGTATACAAAACATTTTTAATATTCATTCAATTTTTATGGAATAATCGAGAAAAACTAACAAAATAAAAAATAATAAAAATAATAATAATCCTTACCGTGCCGCTCTCTAACTCCAAATTTTATGTCTATTCTTATACTAAAACTTTCTTATGTTTGCCTGTTATATACTTTATTGTAATTGTTGCACAGTTCTAGAGGATCGGGGTCTCCTGTCACAGGTATCTTGCATACCTACTAGGAGGTCTCTAACCTTCTGATTTGTATTTTTATGAGCAATAAATATATTTTTAATTAATAGCCTGACCAGAAATATATGACTATTCGCCATGTTGCGGAATTTCATTGGAACTAATTTCTTACCCTGGCAATAATTTTAATGATTGTCAGTGTCACTGTGGCGGTTTCTTTGAACAATAACAAAAAATGCCCAAAACGATTCGTATTCAACAACGTATCATTGTAATAATGTTTATAATAAACTACTGAAGAAAATAACGCTTGCGGAATGAAACTATTTCGCTACATAACCTTTCCAAATTAACATCAGAGCTAACAGGTAATAGTTATTTGTTATACAAGGGGGGAAAGTTGTATTTTACCTGCGAGTGTCCATTTGAAACACAAGCTATCGAAAGGATTCTATGATTGACCACGAGCGAAGCGAGTGGTTCAAAAATAGAATCCTTTCGATAGCGAGTGTTTCTTAAAATAACTTTTCACCCGTGTATAACACAAAACTTTTCACCTCACTACAGCGAGGAAAATAAGAAAAAGGGTTTGTACTATCAATTATTATTTATTTATTCACTCAAAATAATTAATTGAAAAGTTTTGACTTAAGTTTTTTTTATTATTTCGGATGCGTTTTGTTCGCACATCGACTTACTTGGACTGTCAGAACATTTTATCCGTTTTTGCAACAAGAATGAAGGTTAATGTTGAATGCTGATATTTATGAATTAAAATAAAGCTGTAAGACTGTATTTAGTGTTTTTTACTCGATGCAATTCATTAATTGTGATGTTAAAAATTCAGCACTTTTAACGTTTTACGTTTTGTTAGCTGTCAAATAAATATCACGTAAGCTGCCTTCAAATGTCAAAACTCTTTCTTCACATGTGGATAAAAAGCGATTTTCTCAATAGATGTCAAACAAACAAAAAGGGCTTTCCGAGCTAGTGAGGTGAAAAATCAATGTCAATTTTATTGAAACTGCGAACAATGTAAATAAACCATTTAATGAAATATCCATATTCTAGCACTTGATTATTGTTTTAATGTTTTAGGATAGTGCTGTGGTAAGTATTGATTAAATAACACACGGTTTTAGCAGTATTTGATGAGGGAAAATGGAAATTAAAGACATTTTAAATACAATGTTCGTTTACATTGTTTGAAATTTCAATTTGACTGACAGTTTAAACGTTGTAGACAAGTCAAGATGTCATTGTTGCCATATAAATAAGAAAAATAGCACCCTCTTGACAATAGTCATATATTTCTGGTCAGGCTTTAATTAATGTTAATGTCAAATTTAAAATTATGACAGCTCTTTTTTTGGTGTGAAAGGCAAAGGTAACATATCTATTTCTGGTAGGTAGTATTGGTAAATTTAGATTTTTTTTATATTTTGTATTTTTAAAAATATGGAGAAATAAATTATAATAAATCTTTTTCCGTGTTCAGGAGGCAAAACTCTATCGATTCCTGTAGTAATTTTCAGTTGTCAAAAAATTTAAATCTCGTCAATTGTACGTTCCATTTAGATGAATGAAATCTATAGAACTTAGTACGAAATAAAGGAGGAAAAATAAATGAGGTGGCTATCATCCCAGCTTTTATAATAATAATAATAATAATTAAAATTTAAAATAAAAATAAATGAATTAATCAAATGAAATCAGAATAAAATGACAATAGAAACACAAAAACAAATTAAAATAAATAAATTAAACTAATGAAATCAATTAGAATAGTTACATTTACATATCACAATCACAACTCGGGGAATGAAGGGCCATCCACCTTGCCAACATCGGCGAGTCCCACCTGTCCGCCAACACCCTCAAGATGCTGTTCGAGCTGGCGCGCAGGCGGCTGAGCGTGGAGGCGCTGCGCTTCCTAATGATGGCGTGGAAGCCGTCGGTATGCGCCGCGGCAAACATGCCCGACGCGCTGCAGCCCCGCGCCAGCCGGAACAGCACCCTGAACGCGTTGTTATACTGCACGCGCAGTGCACTGTACGCGCGCTGCGTGAACTAAGATACGTCCCACTGCAGGGCACAGGCCTCCTCTCAGAATGAGAGGGCTTGGGCCGTAGTTCCCACGCGGGCCAGTGTGGAACATCGCACACATCATTGAATTGTTTTGCAGGTGTGTGTAGGTATCCTCTCGATGTTTTCTTTCAAAGCTTATGGTAAATTTAAAAAAATCACAAAAATAATCCGCCTTGCCAAATTTGCATTTTTCTAGTAAGTATACTAAAAGTCTCTGAGCTACTTAAGCCACTTACCTTACAGACTGACGAACGGTCATGGCAAAACTATAAGAGTTTTTGACTACATAGACCCCAAAACATAGAATAAAATTTTCGATTTAGTGGGTTTTTTCAGTGAACTGAAACAATTACTTTGCTCAACCGCGGGTCCCGCGGCCTCGAAAAGCAAAAAAAAAAACAAAAGCACAAAAGCAAAGCAAAAGTGTATCATCAATGAGCATCATTATTGTTTCAGTTCATTAATATGGACACAAAGTAACGCCTGATTCAATAAAGGTTTTTTCAGCTTATTCGTTCTATTAGTACGGTTTCTCAGAAATGTGATAGAATATCTTGTGATCAAAATAATTATTCGATTGTTAAGCTCAAGGTCGACATTCAAATGAAAGTAACGATACCAAAATCCGATCGCTGTCACGTGAGTACGGAATAATGAGGAACACGCCCCATCGAGATAAGAAGTACCCATGTTTGTTTACGCAGATTTACCGTCAATTATATTTAAGTCTGTTTCAGAGACAATTTGTATGGTATTAACATTAGTCTCAAACTATCTCCCCAAATTTCATCTAAATCGGTTCAGCGGTTTAAGCGTGAAGAGATAACAGACGGACAGACCGACAGACAAACACACAGAAAGACAGACTGACAAACCGACAGACAGAAAGAGAGACAGACACACTTTCGCATTATAAGTTCCGACATAGCTCGAAGAATCGCCAGACTCAAGGCAGTCGCTCGTAGAACTGATGGCCGATGGGGCGAAGGTTCTCGAGTGGCGTCCACGGACCGGAAGACGCGGTGTAGGTAGGCCTCCAACAAGATAGAGCGACGACATGGTTAAGGTTGCGGGATCGCGTTGGATGCGGATGGCACGGGACATCTGTTTGGCGAGCCTTGGGGGAGGCCTATGTTCAGAAGTGGACGTCTTTCGTCTGAAATGTCATCGGGAATTTAGTAAAATCTAAATCTCCTAGAAGAGCAGCTTAATAAACTTGAGCGAATTCAAAATCTATGCATTCGGTTTATTTTTGGTCTGCGTAAGTTCGATCATGTCTCTATTTTTCGATCACTGCTCAAGTGGCTCCCAATCCGTCTTCGCCGTAACTCTCACATTCTCCACCTTCTTTACGGCATTCTCTTTAACCCTGCAACTCCTCGCTACCTCAAAGAGCGGTTTAGCTACGTAACTTCTATTCGATGCTCTCAGAACTTTCTCCTTACTGTGCCTCTCTCTAACTCCAAATTTTATGTCTATTCTTATACTGTCCAGGCTATTCGGTTGTGGAATGCCTTACCGATTGACTTACGACGGGCAAAATCTCTGTCAATCTTTAAATCTATGCTTAAGGTGTACTATCTGTCATCTTGTAATAATTAGCTTTGTTATAGTTTGTTTATTTATTTATATGTGTCTGTTTATCCCACTGCTTATATTTGTTTTAGACGTGTACAATGTAAGTGTAATGTGTGTGTATAATGTAAGTACTAGGTATATATGCATGAGTAGATGTACTATTTTTGTTGCGTTTTAATTTTCTGATCCACTGTTGATGCACCACCTGCTGTAAACTAGTCTTTCCTTCTTTCTGGTAAAGGGTTGCCTGGAAGAGATCGCTCTTAAGCGATAAGGCCGCCTATTGCTTACCTTGTATCTTTCTCTCTGTGTACCTGTTTTCTGTATTGCTTACTATTCCTGGTGTACAATAAAGAGTCATTGTATTGTATTGTATTGTATCCCGTAATTTCGATTCGACTGCAGACTTAATGGTTGACGCGAGCGAAGCCGCGGGTAAAGCCTAGTTAATAGTTGAGGAAACATGTTATTTTCAATAAGACCGCGTTGTTTAAAATACAATTGCATTTGCAACTCGTGAAAATGTGAATAATTCACGACCATGCCATAGGCCGTGTGGGTGTGGTACAAGTCATAAGAGTTGACGTGGAAGTAGCCTGCAGTCACCTCCATAGAACCTATATTTCAACCTATACTAATATTATAAAGCGGAAGAGTTTGTTTGTTTGTTTGGTTGAACGCGCTAATCTCAGGAACTACTGGTTCGAATTGAAAAAATATTTTTGTGTAATAGTTCATTTATCGAGAAAAGCTATATACGTGAGGCGACGCATCTGCAGAACGTGACTCGCGTTTATTATTGTTAGCAAAATTACTTTACGTTCTCACATCGAACTATCGTCATTTAGGATTTAAGATGTAGAATTAGTTATTAATTTTAATTAATTAATTTTTAGTCATTCTCCGACTGCAGAGTTCATAACTTGTGGACATGGCAAAAGTTATGGGTCTACAGCCAATAGTTTAAGTCTGCATTAGCGTATGGGACGCCCGGCCAACTTTCGGCCCATTAACCTTTTCAACGCCAACGACACATATAGGTGTCACAAAGTACAGTGTCAAAGTGATCTTGACACAATGACATAAGATTCAAAGCAGGTTTACGTTTTGTCGAGGCGCGGCGTTGAAAAGGTTAAGAGGGCTTATACCTGCTGAGCTGGCAACGTTGCATTTTTGTTAGTTTTTCTCGATTATTCCATAAAAATTGAATGAAAATTAAAAATGTTTTGTATACAAATTGTTCTAATATATTTATAAGTTAATGTGTCTACTGCAATAATAATTCGTGATACTTTTGTTTTCTTTAAAAACGAACAAATTATTACCTGACGGTTTTTAAAGAAAATAAGTCTTATCACGAATTATTATTGCAGTAGACACATTAACTTATATATTAGAACAATTTGTATACAAAACATTTTTAATATTCATTCAATTTTTATGGAATAATCGAGAAAAACTAACAAAATAAAAAATAATAAAAATAATAATAATCCTTACCGTGCCGCTCTCTAACTCCAAATTTTATGTCTATTCTTATACTGTCCAGGCTATTCGGTTGTGGAATGCCTTACCGATTGACTTACGACGGGCAAAATATCTGTCAATCTTTAAATCTATGCTTAAGGTGTACTATCTGTCATCTTGTAATAATTAGCTTTGTTATAGTTTATTTATTTATTTATATGTGGCTGTTTATCCCACTGCTTATAAGTATTTGTTTTTGACGTGTACCTATTATAATGTAAGTACTATATATGCATGAGTAGATGTACTATTTTTGTTGCGTTTTAATTTTCTGATCCACTGTTGATGCACCACCTGCTGTAAACTAGTCCTTCCTTCTTTCTGTTAAAGGGTTGCCTGGAAGACTCTTAAGCGCTAAGGCCGCCTATTGCTTACCTTGTAACTTTCTCTCTGTGTACCTGTTTTCTGTATTGCTTACTATTCCTGGCATAGATAATATAAGACAGGATCTGCCTTTGACGTACTTTTACCTGCAACTTTTTCTGCCAATTCGTGCGGGGGGCGAGGAATGACCATAGATAATAGAAGGGAATGACTACAGCACACTTCTACACGTTGCCGCACACTCATGTCAAAAATTTTTACGTTCCTACAAACGCCTACCAAAACAAAATCGTAACACAAATGTAAAACACGCACACAAATAGACAATTTCTCGTAATCACGCTGATTTTTAGACGACAACTAACACACGACATAGTGATGTGACACGTGTAAAGACCGATTCGATTGAATGTGATCAAAAAAAGAATGAATGACTGAAATTAAATCAATATATTTTGAATGAAAGTGATCATCATTTAATAAACTTTTCACGAATTTTAATAGTTTTTGATAGCGGATTCACCTACTTACTCGTAATTTAATGACAAATCTTATTAATTAGATTAAAACTAAATAAATAAAGGGGGTCGCTGGGGGGGAGTGCTGACAATGTAGGTACAACTTTATTCAAAGTTTGGATATAAGTGAACTTTAACTGCGCTACCGTTGATTAGAGCTGCAAAGTTAGGAATTTCCTGCGCAGGAGTGGCGAAGGGCACTAAAAAACCGATTACTCCCTGGTTGACTACACTTTGGAAGTTACCAAACGCTTCTCCTCCATTACTGCACTTTCAAGAAATACTTAGGTTTTTTAGCTCCGGTTTTACTTGCAAAATTTTTCACACCCGCCACTGCTACGCAATCTCCAAAAATACTGTTAAGGTGCTAGCGGCCATAAGGCCAATCTTTCAAATGTCGTACAACTTCCTATGAAATAAATATGTTACTACAGACGAACCTTTAATTTTATAGATAAGGGTTATGCAGCGCTTATTTGGCCCGTCGGTGAAGTCCAATGAACATCTAGTTATCTAGGTGGTTAAATGCGCGTTAGACTGCTTCGCTGCTGCCCTCTCGTTCTGAGAGGAAGCCTGTGCTATTCAGTGGGATTATGAGACTGCTCCGATCTATTGTTTATGATGGCGACTGTACACCATCAGCAGATCACAATGAAAATACTTGAAAAATAATTACAAACTTAATTTGTTTATTTTTTATTTACAATAATTACAAATACTCTTTGATTATAAAATGTCAAAATGGTGGGAGCATATAGCGCTCGACTTGTTTGGAGTCCAATTAGCCGGTCGACGACAAAATTTAATCCATTGGGCTCTGATTATGGGTTGTTTCGGAAAACTGTAAATAGGAAGTAAAAGCTGTAAACAAATTTATTGCAAAAAAAAACTGCAACAAAAAACGCTACAAAAAACAGTACATTAAAGCTCTGTGATTTAAAATAAAGTTTAAATAAACTACAGGATAAACTTCATTCACTTCATTCGTTCATCGACTCAGTTTGCTTGTGTCCCAACCCTATCCACGTACATAGTTATAGTTTGTTATTTTACAGTCATTCATGTTACGAATTAAAATCTGTTATATTAGCGTTCTGATAGCGTAAATTGATGATTAAATTACTTACGTGTGATAAGAAACGCCCTCTTTCGTAAGGCTACATTTTTCTGACCGTGTTTTACATGAAATCACAACGCAAGACACCATTTTCCATGAGATGTGTTCACTGCTACGGACACTCACAAATGACGAACTGACACTGTCAACTTTGGTTTTTATAAACGATGACGCGCAAGTGCGCATATAGCATGGCATGAGCATGGCAGAGGGGAAAAAGGTGCGAAGGCGGATCCTGTCTTATATTATCTATGATTCCTGGTGTACAATAAAGAGTCATTGTATTGTATTGTATTGTAAAAATGCAACGTTGCCAGCTCAGCTGGTATAAGCCCTCTTAAAATAAATCTCAAGTTTGCTGACTCAGTGTCACCAATTTATGAACACAGGAGAGACAACTTTGGTTTCTTACGGTGTGTTTGAGTTAAGACCCATATCCCCGCCGACCAAATTCCTGTGCCTTAGGTACGCCACGTCAGTGTGTATCAAAAGAAAAGGATTTGCCACGACCCCGCGATTCTATAAAGATCAGCCGCATTACGACTCATGGGGAGTAAATAAATAAAAAGGGCTCATCTGTTCTGTTTCTGGGCCGTGTAAACAAGAATCCGCTGCTTTAATACAAAAGCGACACAAGTTGAAATTGCACTTTTTATACAGTTTTTGAAAAATTTCGTGTTTTTTATATTAAAATCTCAATTCATAAGTGTTGTTTATTAGACTATGCGTAATTGAAACCTGGACCTCGGTCCCAGGCATAACATCTGCCTAGAGAAATATTTATCTATTGTAGCTTATGTATAATATGTATATTATTATGTTCAGCAGTGGACGTCTTTCGGCTGAAACAATGATGATGATAGTAAGTATCACGATGCTATCGCAACAACACTGTGTCTTAGCCCTCGTCCGCGCCACACGGCGGACACGACGCACAAAATACGCGTTCTTGAATCTACATAAGCACGACGACGTCCGTACACGCGTCAATGTGTGCGTAAGATGCACAGGGCTGACTATCGCAAAAAGGGATAGAAAGAGATAGCTGCGGAAAGTGAATGCCACGCCGTTCGCTGAGCGCGAGCAACGTTGTAATGTAAAATAAAATGAGTAGGTATCTAATTATCTATTATCTATTATCGTAGTCATCATTCATCATCATTTCAGCCGAAAGACGTCCACTGCTGAACATAGGCCTCCCCCAAGGCTCGCCAAACAGATCGGCCCTGCGCCATCCGCATCCAATGCGTTCCCGCTACCTTCACCAGGTCGTCGCTCCATCTTGTTGGAGGCCTACCTACACTGCGTCTTCCGGTCCGCGGACGCCACTCGAGAACCTTTCGGCCCCATCGGCCGTCAGTTCTACGGGCGATGTGCCCTGCCCACTGCCACTTAAGTCTAGCGATTCTCCGAGCTATGTCCGTGACTTTAGTTCTTGCGCGGATTTCATCAAATCGTAGTGGTATTATCGTAGTACTTATAATTAAACTTATCGTTTGTCTAAATTTTAGATTACCTACTAAATTAAGTGTTTAAAAATAAGTGAATGAGTGTATACCTAATTCATTTTGTAAAGACAATTAGAGAATGTAATTTGTTGATATTGATCTATTGATAGGAAATAATTAACAAATTAATTTTACAAATACCAACTAATATAAGACGTCTATTTATACATTATAGGTAACAAACTTTTAAACCTAGTTACCTACACTGTTCATGTTGCTAATTAAAGTTGGTTATCTACCTTCTTTCGTCCTTCGGAAATCTAAAAAAACTCCTTTCCTTATCTTTGGCTGTTGCCAAACACCCAAACTATGCACAATATATTACCATTTCGCAAAAGTTTAGTGCCGTGCGGCCAACATGCATCGCGTTGCGCACCCGACTGGTGAACAGCGGCGTAAAGCAATCGGCGCCTTGGGGGGTGGGGTAACTCGAATCGGTGCGGGGCGGAGCGTGTCCATTCTGTACGTTAGTACTATTATATATTCCGTGTCCGCGCTCCGTTTGATTTTACGTTATTTTTAAATATTTGTTTTATTTTCACTAGGTACTTCGCACACAAAGACCAGTTTACAGTCTTAATAGTTGACGGACCTATTAATTGATATGGCAGTTGAAACGCTTTAGAGACCTCTCTCCTTATAAAGAAGAATAAAGTTATGAAATTAAATAACCCCACAAAATAAGTGAAACAAACTTTTATGAGGGTCGGGTTTATGCTCTATATCTCTATCTCGTACAGTCAGACGGTTTAATTTGATTATGTCAAGCGTTTAATGAAAGTGTACTTAATATAATAAGACTGCCATTTTATACTCTGACTTTAGATATTGGGAGACTTTATACATCTCCAATAGGGATGTTGACGCTATTAAAAAATAATTCGAAGACATGACTCCAGTAAGGAAACGATTTATTTTAGCCCTGAAAACCAGATTAATTTTTGATTAACTACAAAATTAGATTTTTTGTTGCTTTAAAACCAATAATAGTTATTGATTGAATTGGGGAACAAGTGACGTCATAAGTTGCTATTGCCATTCAAACTCTATGGGAGAGTTGTGTTTTGACAGCTCATAAAAAGTACGTCAGTTGATTGGCGGTGTCAACATCCCTATTCATTTATTTGAATGTGGAAGCATTTAACATTTTATACATCCACTGAATGCAGATAGTTTATTATTTTTTCTAATTCTTGTAACGGGAGTCTCTTACTGATACAATTTTTGGGATAATAATGGCCCCATCGAACTTTGTGATGATTCCGCCAATGTCGAGGTTGAATAAGACACTGCCAGTTTGGTCCAGTACGATAGAGCTGTCCGTGCTCGGTAGAATACCAGCCATATCCAATCTAGTCTCTAAAGATTATTTAAAAGCGAAAAAGTTTTTCGGGTGCGCCGGTGTGATTCGAACCCACGTCTCCTGGGTATGCGCCCCAACGGGTGTTCTACCAATTGAACCACGTCGCATCCAACCGACTCCCCCGAAATTCTTAATCGCTTACATACGCCAACAGTGGCGTGTGGTAACATCCATCGCAACTATTAGAAGCTACGACTCCTACGTTCCAAATTACATTGGAAATGCGTAAGAAATGATGTACCACATCTATTTCTCTAAAGCGAAAAAAAAAATCGCTTTTAAATAATCTTAGATTCGGTGAGCAGCCGTACTGCTAATAAAATAAATAATATTTGAATAAATAGATGTGGTACATCATTTCTTACGCATTTCCAATGTAATCTGGAACGTAGGAGTCGTAGCTTCTAATAGTTGCGATGGATGTTACCACACGCCTGGTACTGCTAATAAAATAAATAATATTAGTCTCTAAAGGCCACAACAAACCGGGAGTGCGGGGCCCCGACGGAGTGTGCCCAGCGCGGTCAATATCACCGAATCAAATACGGTGTGCCGCGCTGCTGGTGTGTGTCACCGTATATTTGATTCAGTGTTATAGAGCGCGCTGGGCATGAAAACGCCCGTCTGTCATCCTGTCCTAGGCTTATGGGGGAAAAATGTTTTTTAAAGTCTTTCCACTAGGTAAAAGGCAAAGGTTTGAAACCATACAGCCAAAATTCCTTTCCTCTTTCATTCATTTCAGCTAAAAACTTTGGCAGACAACGCCAATAATTTTTGTAATTTTTTTGCAAGTCTATCTGACCACCATAAGTGAGCTAAATTCAAGATTTTAGTTTGACAAGTGAGCTCAAGTTTTTCTCATATCGGCGTTTTTTAGGGTTCCGTACCCAATGGGTGAAAACGGGACCCTATTACTGAGGCTCCGCTGTCCGTTCGTCTGTCCGTCCATCTGTCCGTCCGTCCGTCCATCCGTCCGTCTGTCACCAGGCTGTATCTCATGAACCATGATAGCTAGACAGTTGAAATTTTCACAGATGATGTATTTCGGTTGCGGCTATAACAACAAATACTAAAAACTGGAATAAAATAAATATTTAAGGGGGGTCCCATACAACAAACGTGACTTTTTTGCTCGCTTTTGCTCGATATTGATAACGGCAACAGGTAGACGCTTGAAATATTCACAGAATATTTAGTTAAAATATTTAAGGGGGGCTCCCATACAAAAAACCTGATATTTGCCGTTTTTATAGATAATTGTACCTTCGTGCGCGAGTCTGACTCGCACTTAGCCGGTTTTTATTTTTCAATAGACATTTTAAGTAATCTTTCTTGTTAGCGAAGGCATGCGAAGTCGACTCGCACTTGGCCGGTTTTTATTTTTCAATAGACATTTTAAGTAATCTTTCTTGTTAGCGAAGGCATGCGAAGTCGACTCGCACTTGGCCGGTTTTTATTTTTCAATAGACATTTTAAGTAATCTTTCTTGTTAGCGAAGGCATGCGAAGTCGACTCGCACTTGGCCGGTTTTTATTTTTCAATAGACATTTTTAGTAATCTTTCTTGTTAGCGAAGGCATGCGAAGTCGACTCGCACTTGGCCGGTTTTTATTTTTCAATAGACATTTTAAGTAATCTTTCTTGTTAGCGAAGGCATGCGAAGTCGACTCGCACTTGGCCGGTTTTTATTTTTCAATAGACATTTTAAGTAATCTTTCTTGTTAGCGAAGGCATGCGAAGTCGACTCGCACTTGGCCGGTTTTTAGTTAGTAGGTACGTCAATAAAACAATAACCAGTTTAAGCTTTGATCAATTATAACTGTAGATCCACAGTCGCGCGCCCGAAAATGTCCGAGCCAAATGAGCGCCACTTTGATAAAAGTGGCCTTCTTTTTCTCAGTACGTTGCGTGAAATTGTCAAGTTTAGCTGTCAAGTGTCAACCGAAATTCGACTGTAATGAAGTAAAGACTAGGTTCAAATTTCTGTGTAGGTGATGATTTTAATTGTTATGCAAACAAATAAAAAAGTTCAGACATTTTTTGAAGGGGATTTTGTTCGGCAGTGTGTATCTTCAGTTATAATTTATCAGAGAGTTTAAGGTGGAAGCGCACGCTCTAGGCGCGAAATTCAAACTTTTTACAGTTTTTAATTTATTGTGGGTAAACGGTGTAACTGTTTAACTTCATATGGTATTTGCGCTCGTAAAACAGTGTTCTTTATATTTTTGCGTAAAGTTTTTAAGAATAAAACTATTAGCTTGAAATAAAAGTTGTCAAAACGTTGAAAGTCCGAATTTCTATGTTTGACAACTTTTATATCAAGCTAACAGTTTTATTCTTAAAAAGCTTTACACAATAATATAAAGAACATTGTTTTACAACTGCAAGTACTATATAAAGTTAAACAGTTACACCATTTCGACGACCAGATGGCCTAGTAGGTAGAGAACCTGACTACGAAGCTTGAGGTCCCGGGTTCGATTCCCGCGTCGGGGCAGATATTTTTATGAATAATACGAATATTTGTTCTCGGGTCTTGGGTGTTCAATATGTATTTAAGTATGTATCTATCTATATAAGTATGTTTATCCGTTGCCTTGTACCCATAACACAAGCTATGCTTAGCTTACTTTGGGACAAGGTCAATTGGTGTGAATTGTCCCGTGATATTTTATTTTATTTTATTTATTTACCCACAATAAATTAAAACCTATAAAAATTTTTAATTTCGCGCCTAGTGCGTGCCGTTCCACCTTAAGCTGCTTAGTTTAAACGACACCGTTTGTATTGCGTATTAGTGCGGATCAGTTGACCCATATAAATTTAAACACAAATTAGGCTAACAGTCTAATTTAATTATAAGTCTTCTGTTATCATACCCGGTCAGCCTCCGTCCGTACTAAAAGTGCGATAGTAAAAAATAATGGCCCCGTTAAATCTTAAAGTAGTATTTGCGACCTGTTGTGTTGCTCTCATCTACATTATGTTCAAGATTTTATTTTAGTAATACTGGAACTGTCTATCTCTCAAAGGGCTGGCAACCCACCATACCCTTCGTGTTGTAAGTATGGGCGACGGTGATTGCTTTTCATCAGGAGACCCCCTCTTATATAATAAGAGCGAGTGAATAGATTATATATTATACGATCGGTGATCAGTATATCTAGAGATTTTTCTGGCACAAACAGCTCGTGGTTAGTGTTTGACATAATAATAATATCGATTCGATTTGGTATTCTTGTTCTATATTTTCAAAAGTGTCTTATTGATATAATGCCACTTATATTATAAGACATCGATAAACTAAGTACTAGAAGGAAAAGTATTCGTTCGTGCCAGGAAAATCTCTAGGTATAGTGATCAGGAACCAATTTTTCTAGATCAGTATTCGGTGGCGACCACGTTTCAGTCGCAGTTAAGTATAGTAACCTCAGATCAAATAAAAAGTAAAGATATAGCGCTGCGAACAACGAAGTGAGGCCGGTCAAACTACACCAATCCGTGTGCTTACACAGTGGCACGCACACACTTGCAACCAAACTACACCAAATTTTGCTTAGAACCCAAAATGTCAACACTAGTGTTGCCATTATAATGTTGTAGTTACCCTATTATTACAACCTTTTCTCTTTTCTTTTTAAATTTTATTCTTTATTAGCACGGCTTAAAACGTGAAACGTGACACGCAACGTAAAGTTATTTGTTTCTTGTAAATGTTTATCAACGTTTTTTATTGTAGTAATGGTATCAACGTGACACGCAACGTAGTATCGAGGTATTAAGAATTATTATGGCAACACTGGCCTACGCACACATGTTTATAAAACCGGCCTCACTCGACTGTTCACCGCGCTCTATCTTTACTTTTTATTTGATCTGAGATAGTAACTACATGAAACAAATCATAAATTTTTTGAATAATGATTATTTGGAAAATCACTTTTTAATTAAAATCGTTGTCACCTTGGTTTAGTCTATGAGCTTTGACAAGTCGGTTTCTTAAACAAACTTTGACGCGACACCTGACAAATTCCCTGCCAACGCGATGGCACTTGACGAAATTTCAAATGTAGGGATGGATGGAGGAAGTTTTAACAATTTTTTTAAAACTAATTTGCTACTATGAGAGACTTCACTGCTTTAATGCTTTTAGACCTTGTCTATTAAATGGGTCAATCAACTTTTTTTGTCAGCGATTTTCTACTACTTTCTATGAAAACCGAAATAATTAAAAAACTGTCTATTTTTCCTTATTTAAAGTATATTTTTCAATACCCTAGATTTTTGTAGTCAATAATGGTATAATTCCATATTTATTTTATTTTGTTTAGCTTCTATTTCGTGGGCGACCCAGGGGACAATGATGTCCCCGAAATTTGTATGAAAATAGTGGTATGTCCCCTGGGTCACCGGAATTTTTCATAGAAATACTTATTTTTTTTTTGGTTTTCACATACGCACTATGATAAACAGTTTATCTAATTACTACAAAATCATGGTTTCACTAACCAGAGATTACAGAGTTACTTGTAAAAGAGTAAATAGAAATTTACAAAAAAAAAATTGATTGACCCAGATTCCATTTTGGCTAGTGATCAACATTTTTCAACTCCTGATGACCAATTAAAAATCACCGTGTATAACTAAATACTATACAGGGTGTTACATTGAACGTAGTACAAATTAAGTAATTCCGGCTCAGTTAACGATAGAGAACAAAATGCACGAATTGAGTAATTAAAATACTTCGTAATTAACTTTTGCTTATTTGCTAACAGAATAAAGAAATTAAAATCTCCTAGTGTTGTCACCCATCATGACGTCACGTTTACTTGACGTATCTATTCCTCAAGCTTTGTTATCAGTTATCAGTGTGTCAAAACATCAAAACAAATGATAAGGAGCAACAAGTGATATCTGTTAAAAATATTTATTTATTAGAAAGTAAAATTAACTGTTAAGTTCAAACGTACTTCAGCAAGTGTTCGAAATGTCCACCTCCTTCCTGAACACATAGTTCTGCACGTCGTCGAAGATTTCTTTGCACTCTCCCGAGTACGACCTAGTTGGTTTTTACTACCTCAAACGCCTGGATTATTTTTTGGCGGAGCTCCAGAACAGTATCAGACTCTCGTTTGTATACCAGTCTTTTGAGCTCACCCCAAAAAAAATAATCCAGTGGAGTTAGATCCGGGCTACGAGGCGGCCATTCCACTGGACCACTGCGTCCTATCCAACGTCCAGGGAACTCTTGGTCCAGGTAACTCCGAACCCGCAGGGAAAAATGTGCTGGAGCTCCGTCTTGTTGATAGTGCATGTTTTGCAAATTTTGTTCGGGAATTTGTTGCAACAGCATTGGCAACTCGTTTCTTAAAAAGGCTTCGTACTTAATTCCATTTAAATTACCTTCAATGAAATAAGGTCCTATGACATAATTATTGAGAATACCCGCCCAAACATTAACTGAGAAGCGTGTTTGAAACGAGTCTCGCCGTGTCACATGAGGATTGACATCACTCCACCAGTGCTCGTTGTGTATGTTAAACAGTCCTACTCTGGTGAAGGTAGCTTCATCTGACCATAAAATGTTAAGGTGTTGGTTTTGTAATAGCCAACGACAAAACCGTGCTCTCCTGGAATAATCTGCTAAGACAATATCTTGCACCCGTTGAAAGTGAAACGGGTGTAATCCTTCGGCATTCAAAAGTCTCCAAATAAAAATGTGGGTTGTACCAAATCGTGCCGCGGCTTCTCTGGTGCTGGCTTCTGGGTGGCGGATAAAATACCTAAGTACTCGTGTTTTAAAAACCCCTGAGTACCTTGGACGCCGGCCTCTACCTTGGGCATGAGCTGGGACCGTAAACTGTCCATAGTCTCTCAAATTCTGTACACTTGTGTTGATCAATTGACGAGTGGGGATTGAACTCTCCGGGTATCGCTCATGAAATAGTTCTTGTGCCCTCATCGTACTCTGCGATGTGAAATAAAGTTCTACCATCACTGATCGCTGAATATTAGTAAACGGATAAGCAGGAGGCATGACTTCTGATTAAAATTAAACTGCGACAATAAAGAATCAAACGAAATGCTGGTTTGTTATGACAAATAACTTCAGTAATGTGTCAGAATGAATTTTACTCATAAATTATCAACATAGGAAAGCAAAAAGGTAAGGTTCACTACAAAACTAGATTCAAACTTTTTTCTTTTAACTCTCTAATTAGGGTAACCACGATGAGACCAAAAAATAGGAAAAATTTAAACAGCAATATTAATTAATTAAGATGACTTTAACAACACGAGACCTAGTAGAGGCGTTTAGCATCAGGGAGACGAAATTAAAAAACAAGAGTTGTATTACGTTCAATGTAACACCCTGTATATATTTACTTGCATCGCCTAAATAAGACATTTCAGATTTTGTCAGTAGGTACTTCCAACTTACCTTTCTGTCTATAAAAATACTCTTAAAATTCAGAGAAAGAGCAGATATTTAAGTGAGTCTGAACCCAATCCCCCGAAACACTCAGACGATGGTTCCGGAAGTCCCTTTTCTGATACTGTTTTATATTTCGCTGACATGCATCATATCCGTAGAGACTGGCCACGATACCAAGTTCGAAAATTGAATTTCTTATTCTAAGAAACCCGTTCACGCTAATAGTGTTAAGCTGAAGAGTGAAAGAGATGGCACGATACCAATTTCTAATTTCGTAGTAGTCCCCCTGATCTCTTTTACTACAGGGTTCTAAACCAAATGAGGCACTTGTCAATTTCTAAAAAAAATATCAAAATTTATGATGTGACAGAGAAAAGAGACGTATAGGTACTCTCTAAGAAAAATGCGTGTCTGTTATTTTAGACCAGTGTTTTTCAACCTTTTTCATGATGCGACCCCCCTGGTATGAAAAAATATTTCGCGACCCCCCGACCCTTCGCTTTTTTATCATGTATGTGTATGTTACAGTGTTACAAATATTCATTCCATACGACCTCCTTTATAATCTTTATTGTTTTTTTACTAAAGTTTTCTCGACGTCCGGCGACCCCTCTACAGAAGCTTCGCGACCCCCCAGGGGGTCGCGACCCACAGGTTGAAGAACACTGTTTTAGACTACTCTCTAACATTATATCAAAATAAATCAAATCGGACAGTTGGGTACAGTCGGCCAAAAATTTGGTCTACCACACGCTACGCTTGAAGTTCATTTGAACGTCAGGATACAAAGAGGTCTATTTACCCTTGCATAATATTATGATGACAGTGACCAATGACTTAACTCAGAAACTTCAACCTTAGCGATACCACTTTCTTGGCCGACCGTACATTTCCTTGTGAGTTTCCTGACTGGCTATTATTAACCTTACACATAAAAGTTTTTTTTATTAGTCTGTTATAGTGTCCCACAACTGGGCAAGGGCCTCCTCTCTTGACCTCTACGACTTCCAGTCTGGCGCGGCGCAATGTCAGGCCAGTCCTTTGCGCACCTACTCGTTCAAATCGTCCCGCCATCTCTTTCTTGGTCTACCTCATCGTCGTTGGCCGCTCTCCGGCACCCACCAAGTGACTGTATGAGTCCTCCTTTGTGGATGCATGCGACAGACGTGGCATTCAAAGATAATTGTTTTAAGAGTTTATTAACTGACTTCAAAAAAAGAGGAGGTTCTCAATTCTTCTGTATGTTTTTTTTTATAGTATGTTAAGTGACGTCTCTGAGTGCGGGTTAACTCTATTGTAGCACTAAGGATTTTGTGCAGACAAAGCCGTGGGCAGCATCTAGTTTTAAAATTAATTAAGTACGTGAATTTTCTGTACTGGCCTCAGCAAGCAATGTCGTGATAAGTACTTTTGGTTAGGATTTTTTGGGATTTTGAGGTAAATGACAACATAGAATGAATGCAATCTTGCTATGATTTGTATAATAATTGATTTAATGATTATATTGAAAACAACACATTCTTATTTCTTAAGGAAACTTATGTCAATACTTAATTTAGTTTAAATGAGTCATAGAGCCACGATTCGAAAGAAAATAAAACATGACTAGATTTGTTTGACATAACATTTCATTCACATAATTATAACTACGCAACTACTTCCCCTAATTCCTAAATTGAAAACGAAAACATTTTATTACAAGAATCGTGACTTTATTTTTCATCGCATTTATCTTAATGTTCAACTTTTACATAAATAACTATAATTTTAACAACAATTTACAAAAGTGAAACTAAAAATAATTTGACGTTATTATATGTTACCAAATTCCTGAAAGTTTCAAGTTTAGTTCTTACAGTCGGAAATTGACCACAAAAATATTTTCTTTTATTTTAGACTGATTTAAGAATTTTGGAGGCCATATTATTCCTGTAGTTACATTAATTGAAGTAATGACTAGTCCAGTCCGAGATCTTGAAAACAATCTAAGTACATGTATTAATAAGTCCCATTGTGAGAAGTAACGTGGTGACATAAAAAAATAACAATACAAAAATCTAGATTTACTTGTGAAAATTGGCTGGTTTTTTCACAAGTAAACCGCAATCAACTTAAAATAAAAAAAAATGCCGTTTAGCCCGTCATTTCCACATTGTGTGAACCCCCAAAACCGTATCCACACTAAAACATCTATTCACATCGCGATTTACCGACGCAAAAGAAAAAAAACTACAAAAATATTGCTCCCGAAAACAAAATATCCACGAAAACTCTCACAAAAAGATAAACAGTTTAACCGTCGACGTTATTTGCGTAGTCAGCCGATCTTTTGCCGAGACCGAAGTTGAACCTATGTGTATCTCTCTCTCTTTTCCCGAGACCGAAGTTGAACTTGCTGCTATATCGTTTTCCGAGGCCGAAGTCGTAATTGCGAGCTCCTCGCTTGCCTAAGCCGAAATTGTAGAGCGGTAGTCGTTTGCCGAGGCCAAAGTCGTACATTCGGCGTTTTTCTTCGGCGGGTTCGTCGTCGGCGAATCGTTTGCCCAGGCCGAAGCTGTAAGGACGAGCGCGTTTCTCTTCGTATACTGAAAAATGTTTTATAGAATTAGGTATTACTGAAAACATGTTCGATGTGAATTAATACATTAACCCTCTGCATCACTAGTATATTGTGATCCCGTTTTTGTTTATTTTAATAAACAGAAACAGCATCACATCTGTTACATAAATAAAATAACAGAACCTAACACGTTCCGTACCAGTGACACAACGTCTGTGATCAAAAAATTCTTACTCTTATGCCAGTGACACGCATGCAATGCGTGCCAACAGAATTGGTAATGTCTAAAAAATTACCAATTATTTTTATATATTTTTTTTTGTATAGCAAAGTCAATTATAAGAAACTGATTTCAACATTTTTTCATTTAGTTCACTAATTTTATCAAAATTAATTACCTATTGAAACTATTTTGGTTGATGACGTCAAATTATAATCGAGGGCTCCCAACACAGCCAAATTTCTAAATCTATATAAATGCGTACGATAAGGCAACCCTTTTAGTTATTTTTTGTCTAGTGGTACACTGTAACTAGAGTCACTTTACTGGCGCTGTCAAAGTGCTAGATGTCAGACAGCTGCGGGTCCAAATCAAACTCCGTAGTTTTATCCACGCGTAAATTGTGAAGAATTATAAGTAATGCTATTACGCACCGATTAAAGTACAATTTGGACCATCAACGACATTTACTTCAATGTCAAATAAAGGCCATTGCTTATTTGATATGTAATAAATGCATTAAAAAAGTAATTTATAGTACTTAGATCGAAAACCATTTGCAAATAAATGCTTTTTAAATCGTTTTTTGTAGTTTTAAATTTTTAAAATAGTGTAATGCATTTTATTACATTATCAAAATAAGCAATGATCTTCATTGGACATTGACATTATGTCGTAAAATATGAGTTGTTCTTTATTCTGTGTGGAATAGAATTATTTAGAATGCAAGCCGCTTCCAACCTTAATGATTGGGTATCAATGAAGGAGGCCTATGTCCAGCAGTGGACGTCCTACGGCTGAAATGATGATGATAATCATTTCATTTAATTTTAATGTGAAAATGAAAAAATATTGAAACTAGTTTCTTATAATTGACTTTTCTATACAAAAAAATAAAAAAAACCATTGGTATTTCTTTTTGACAATCCCAATTCGTACTCCTATGCCAGTTACAGTTCGTGCCTACGAGCATTTCGGCCGGCATACCGTAACGCTGCGTACGGACTGCGCGCACATTACGCGTACCCGGGTACGCGTGTCCTGGAACGCCATGTCCGTACTTGCAGCTACGCGTACACCGTACGCGTACATAGCGTACGGACATGGCGTTCCAGGACAAGCGTACCCGGGTACGCGTACCCGGGCTCGCGTAGGGTACGCGTAATGTGCGCGCAGTCCGTACGCATCTTAAGAGCTTAGCAGGACGTTGCCGGAGCCGTATGTGTTAACAGAAAAATGATGAAGCAGGCCCTTAATTCTCAGGGTTATTTAGTAGAATGCTTCGGATTGCCTATTGAAATAAATGAATCTATTGATAGTCCCAGACTTACAAGTATTTTCACCTAAGATTATTTCTTATCAAGTGCAATACACCCCATTGAACGACCGCTTTAGCCTAGTTGGTAGTGACCCTGCCTATGAAGCAAGAGGTCCTGGGTTCGAATCCCGGTAAGGGCATTTATTTGTGTGATGAGCACGAATATTTGTTCCTGAGTTATGGATGTTTTCTATGTATTTAAGTATTTATTTATCTATATAAGTATGTTTATCGTCGTCTAGTACCCATAGTACAAGCTTTGCTTAGTTTGGAACCCTAGTTGACCTATCAATTGGTGTAAATTGTCCCGTGATATTTATTTTATTTACACCTTACTTTTAAAGTAAGCAAGTGGCTGTAATCTGAGGCACTTTGCTTAAAAGGGTAAATATTTAAGTTAATGGGATACCAGTGTCCGTCTCAGGAGGCATTTAGCGCTTATGGATCGGTACCCGTGTCACTGGCCCCTTGGGATTCCTGCCCTTTTCACTGTAACCTATGAATCCAGTCGCACTTTGCTGAAAATTACTCTATTAGTTATACTTATTTACAAAGCAATTCAGCAGTTCATAGTCAGCATTATTTTGTTCTTAGTTTAAAGCCTGACCAGTAATATGTATAATATGAACACGCACCCAGATGCGGATTTTATTGGAACTAATTTCTGGGTCTGAATTTGAAGCCAATTGCCCCGTGGACACCGAATTTGGATTCTGATTTTGATTAAGGTGAATAAAAGCAGGTGCCTAAGTAAAAATACCGAGTTGCCAATCCACATTGTTCAGACTATACTGAATATTCATTCAAATGAAAACAGTAGCGCCCTCTTGACAATGATCATAAAATATACTGTTTTAAACTTTCGTGATTTTGACTCATAATTACTAAACTAAATGGGACTTATCACGCAATAAATATTTATTTATTTACCTCGACGTTTCGGCTACATTGCAGCAACCGTGGTCACGAGTTAACTGAAGTGTAGGGTGTCAAGTTCGTTCAGCCGCACGAGTCTTTCGAACTACCCGCACTTGATCTCGATTAAAATCAGCACCCGTATCTCGAACTACCCGCACTTGATCAAGATTTTTTAACGGCACCCCATCACACCGACACACAACACTCACAACATCCGATGATCTCTCCGAACACTCCTGCCGACGCCAACATTTGTTTATAACAGGATTCCACGAAGACGAAAGCTTATATCCATCATCCCGGTTGAAATTTTTGTGTTTTTTATCTTAAACCGCTTCACGCACCATTCTAGAGTAGAAATGACGCTCCGTTGAGAGAATTCTGGGATTGTGCAGTTCAATCCAGTGGTTTGGTCCTGACTCCAATAAATGCTCGGCTATGGCTGACTTATTTATTTACTTACTTTACTTACTTATATATATATTATATTTATTTATTTACTTGACACCCTACACTTCAGTTAACTCGTGACCACGGTTGCTGCAATGTGGCCGAAACGTCGAGGTAAATAAATAAATATTTATTGCGTGATAAGTCCCGTTTAGTTTAGTAATTATCATAAAATACTAGCTGTTGCCCGCGACTCCGTCCGCGGAGAATAGTATTGGTTTGTAGTACATGCTATGTATCAGAGATGGCGCTGTATGTGAAAAAAGATTCTCCCGCTTTTCTGTTGAAATTTTTCCTGAATTTTCTTTGCTATAAACCTTACGGAGCCCGAGACCTTTCCAACGAATGCAAAACCGTGGAAATCGGTTCGTGCGTTCTGGAGTTATAGCGTCAGGAAGGAAAACCCGACTTATTTTTATATAGTAGAAGATATTACTGAGTTGGCTTTAAATAGAAGGAAGCATCTTGGGTTATTATTTGTCCTACCATCTATTTGTTCGAACAATCGTTTCACATAATTTTTATCCCAACCTATAAACATCCCGCTGCAGGGCACACAGGTCTCCTCACTGAATGCGGATAGAGAACTTCACATACTTTCTCTCATAATGAGAAGGCTTGGACCATATTTCCCATCATGCAGGCTCAGTGAGAATTAGGAACTTCGCACACACCATTGAATATCTTCGCAGGTTTGTACAGGCTTTCTCACTATGATTTCCTTTGCCATAAAGCTTACCATAAATTTCAAATGTATTTCGAACCCACGACTCTGCTTGAGATGCCACGAGTCAAACCGCTACGCTACCACGACTTCAGCACATAATAAGTAATATGTAACCGGTAATCCAACTTCATACTAGAGCGCCCGAATCGACGCACGCACACAGCCAAGCGTCTTATACGGCGCGAGCGTGGGAACTGCATTGTTTTGTCTAGCGAAGATTAGTTAGCGGCCGTGTAAGACGCTTGGCTGTGTGCGTGCGTCGATCGGGCGCTCTAGTATGAAGTTGGATTACTGGTTATATATTACTTATTCTGTGACTTCAGTATGTGAGATGGTGGTAGCGAACTGGACAGACCTTATACAGGGTCCTACCACCCAGTATTTGAAAAGACAGTGAAATATCACACATCATACAGTAAAATTACATAAAGTTTACCACTGACAGATGGTTTGCCTTCACTTCATATTCAGCTTTAACGACCTACAAATAAAGCCAATTTTAGAATACTGTTACCCACGTTTGCAGATTTTGTAATAGCTACTTTATTTGTATATAGTGTTAAAGTTGGAAATGAAATGAAGGCAAGCCATCTGTCAGTGGTAAACTAAAAGTAAACGTATTGTACCTGGTGTATCTTCGTACTGGTCTATCAGCTCATCCAGAGTTTCCTGGTCGATTTCGTTGCTCAGGTCTTCTTCTGACTGGTCCTCCTCAGTGATGGAGCGCTTGCCCAGACCGAAGGAGTATAGTCTGGACCTGGTGAAAGAGATATTTAAAAGCTAAGGTGGTAATATTGTCGTTACCTATATGTTGGTAAGGCTTTTCGAGTGGGGTCTCAAAGCGAGTGTTATCAAAATCGACTAATACGCCCGTCGACTAAAAATCTTAGTGAATACCACCACGCGTGGTATGGTGTGTGGTCGCTGAATTGCAATTGGTTTTAGTTCATGGACAAGCCTTAGATTTTCGTAACACGGGATACTCCAGAGCCCCACCTTTTTATTACATCTTTGTTGAACTTGAATTTAAGCTATCTAAACAAATACAAATACAAATAACTTTATTTCGCTTGAAATATGGTACAGAAGATGGCTCAACAATCATATATAATGGCTCACATATTTCTAAACTAAACAAACATTACAATTAAACTAAACATTACAATTAGACGACTAGATGGCCTAGTGGTTAGAGACCCTGACTATGAAGCTTGAGGTCCCGGGTTCGATTCCCGTGTCGGGGCAGATATTTGTATGAAAAATACGAATGTTTGTTCTCGGGTCTTGGGTGTTTGATATGTATTTAAGTATGTATCTATCTATATAAGTATGTTTATCCGTTGCCTAGTACCCATAACACAAGCTTTGCTAAGCTTACTTTGGGACTAGGTCAATTGGTGTGAATTGTCCCGTGATATTTATTTATTTATTATTTATTATTTAAACTACGGTTCATTATAGTGACATGTAAATTTTAACAATGATTTATAGGCAACTATAACTAAGCCAATTTTAACAATAATCCGCTGGTAAATCATAACTAATGTCAATTTTAAGTATTCTAATCTAAGCAAGTATGCATTCATTATTTGTCAAAAAAGGAAAAATATTCGGCTACAGAGTAGAAAGCATTTTGCACAAAATAAATTGAGTATTATAATTATTAATTCTGAAATGTTAAATTTTATATCTATTGCCTAATATCTTTTCATATAAGTAAGTTTACATTAATATTTTGCATGCCTGATATAGGTGAAATGTGTGCAACTATTTTTCTGCACACTGTGATCTACTGTACCACATTTTATACATAATAAAGATTGATTATTGATTGATTATTATTGATTAAGGACCTTTCAAGTAAGTATTCTTCTATAGACCCTCTACATCCCTCGACATCTCTTGGTCAAGTAAATCATCAACTCACTCGTGACCACGGCCGCCGCAATGTGGCCGAAACGTCGAGGTAAATTTTGTTTGCGTGGTAAGTCCCGTTTAGTATAATAATTATAAGTAAATCATACCAGATAATACGTTTTGAATTTGCCGCGGTATAATGGTTTTATTTTTTATACTATTGCTTATATACGAGTATCAATAATATGCTCAACCATTTTATTTTATTTATCTAATCAGAATTTTATATTCGAGATGTAGTTTAAGTAGCAATATCATTGATTTGATTATACGTATAGAAAAAACTACTTTCTGCCAAGTTATTTGTGGCATTTTTTTCTTGGCAATGATAGTATTTCATATAGCGCTGTTAGATTAAAAGCCGGTCAAGTGAGAGTCGGACTCGCGCACGAAGGGTTCCGTACCATTATCTATAAAAACGGCAAAAAAACACGTTTGTTGTATGGGAGCCCCCCCTTTAATATTTGTTTTATTTTATTTTGAGCATTTATTTTTAAAGTGATCGAATATTTAACTAAATATTCTGTGAATATTTCAAGCGTCTACCTGTTGCCGTTATCAATGTCGAGCAAAAAAATCACGTTTGTTGTACGGGAGCCCCCTTAAATATTAGTTTTATTCTGTTTTTTAGTATTTGTTGTTATAGCGGCAACCGAAATACATCATCTGTGAAAATTTCAACTGTCTAGCTATCACGGTTCGTGAGATACAGCCTGGTGACAGACGGACGGACAGACGGACGGCCAGCGAAGTCTCAGTAATAGGGTCCCGTTTTTGCCCTTTGGGTACGGAACCCTAAAAATAGATCTAAATGAGCTCCCTGCGGCCTATGTACCAAATATAATTTTGGTTTTATAGCTCATCGTTATCATCACCTTTTGCCCAGTCCAAAGTTGTAGACGGGGAGCCGCTTGTACTCGGACACGTAGCTGTAGGCGCGCTTGCCGATCCCCGAGTCGTATTGGGGGGATCGCTTCTCCAGTGGTGCCGCATGCTGCTCTGGTGAACCCTAAAACAATGACAAAGTAGCTTTAAAAAAACCTTTTATGACGTGACAACGTCTATACTAGGTGTCAGATAACGCTGCCTAAAAGTTCATTACTCCTCAAGTATTATGTTATCTCAAGTTTAAAAACGACTGTCGCTAAATCTATGAAAATTATCGCTAATTCAACTTTACGCGGTTATCGTGGTACAGGGTTGAGTTCACTTGCGGTCATTGCAGAAATTGTCAACATTTTCTCACTAATAGATTACACAGATTAGGCAGAGTTATCTGGCACCTAGTATAATAAATCGATGAACGCCGGCTGCGCGCACGAAAAAGGATGACGCAATGTTCCGTAAATGTCCGTAGATGACCCGTACATGTCCCGTACAAGAGAGAGCAGTGAACGCCAGGATGTACAAGAAAGCAGCGCGCGCCAGGATGTACAATCTTGGGTATGTATTACAATACCGAAGTACGATAGACCGAATGTATTAAAACATCGAATGGGTCAAAAGACCGACACGATTTTTTTCTGAAACCGTAAACTTCTTAGAATTTATTAAAACGGCATCACACAGAACCCATTAGGTTAGGTCAGGTTTGTTTTATAACAATCTTAAAAAGTTAACGGTTTCAGAAAAAAATCGTGTCGGTCTTTTGATCCATTCGATGTTTTAATACATTCGGTCTATCGTACTTCGGTATTGTAATACATACCCACAATCTTAGTAGTAGCGCTCGGGTAATTTTTAATGGGGGGAGTGGGTGCGGGGGTGGGTGTGTTGAGGGTTGTGCGGGAGGGGGGGGGTATTAAAGGGGGATGAATATTTCATTAATTTTGCCGTGGATGCACCGTTTTCAAGATATTTGACAAAACAAACACCGGTTCTCGTCCGATCACCGAGGTTAAGCAACGTCGGGCGCGGTCAGTACTTGGATGGGTGACCGCCTGGTTTCATTTTTGTTTTTTGAATGTTTTGTTATGACGTTGTCACGTTAAACTATCATCCGTAAACCGAATTTACAGACAACTGGTTTTTTTTTAAAACCGCGTTACTAGATATCAACTGTGTGCATTTCGTCATCATCATTATAACCAAAAGTTGTCCACTGCTGAACATAGGCCTCTCCCAAGGTTCCCCAAGTAATCCGTGGTGGCCTAGTGGTTCAACCTATGGCCTCTCAAGCAAAGGGTCGTGGATTCAAATCCCGGCTCGCACCTCTGAGTTTTTCTGAAATTGTGATGGAAATTACATTTGAAATTTACCACGAGCTTTACGGTGAAGGAAAAAATTCGAAGAAATTCAATGGTGTGTGTGAAGTTCACAATTAGCACTGGGCTCTCGTGGGAACTACGGCTCAACCCCTCTCATTCTGAGAGGAAATCTGAGCCCTGCAGTGGGACGTATATAGGCTGGGATGATGATGATGATGAAGTTTCCCCAAACAGACTGTTCCTACGCCATTTGCAACTGACGCGTGCCCGCAATTCTAACTAGGTCTAGCTCCATTTTGTAGGAGATCTACCTACACTCAGTATTGCCATCTCTAAAATTCGGCAACCAGGACAAAAAGCGTACGATCCCCGGATTTTGAAGCTCAGAAACCGGACACGTCATCGTTTTTTGTTTGTTTTATTTTAATATGTACTACTACTAGCGGAACTACAATCTAACTGCTACAATTCAAACCCGGACTACAAATGGAACCCCGCCCGGACGTTCCCCGGACGCTCTCTAAACTAGGACAAATCCGGGGAAACCCGGACGAATGGCGCCTACACTGTGTCTTCCGATCCATGCACGCCACTCGAGAACCTTTTGGCTCCATCGGCCGTCAGTTCTACGAGCGATGTGCCCTGCCCACTGCCACTCGAGTCTGGCGATTCTCCGAGCTATGTCGGTGACTTTAATTCTTGCGCGGAGTTCATCATTTCTAATGTGATCCCGCAAAGAGACACAACATCATGTGTACATGTAAGAATGCCCTATGAATTTCCCTGCAACTCATAGAACCTTTTGGTCCCTGTATATTCGTCGTCTTGTCTCTGGCCTATATTAAGTCCCATTGCTGCACGGATTCTAAGACTGAAAGGATTTGAGCTGTAATTCCCACGTGTGCGTAGTGCGGATTGTGTATTTTCAAAATAAGATCCAACACGATCCCGCAACCTTAACCAGGGGCATAATTCAGGAACGCGGTAATTCAATCGTTTGCGAGAGAATAGGGATGAACTGCTATTTAAAACGCCAAAAAAAATGATGATGAAATGATGATGATAAAATCATAAGATCGCGGGTGTATTCCTTCACCGTTGGCTTGAAATAGCGCTTAGCTCGGCCGAGAGATCCTAATGTTCTAAGGCGCAAGCGGGTCATTATTCGAGCGTTTCAAGCGCCTCACTTTCGTTGACACTTTTTTGTAGAAATGGCAAAAGATTATGATGCAGTTTTTAATTATGTGGTAGAAGTACAGGTACTCTAATAAATAACCGAAAACGCCATCAAAATCTACAGCCGATTCGTAGAAAACGTGACCACGAAAGTGAGGCGGTTGAAACGCTCGAATAATGACCCAAGCCACACAGAAGAGACGTGGAACGGGGGCGCGTCGCAGTCCGGGTAGTTTGTTTGCAGGCCGCGTCTCCCGTCTCTTCTGTCTGCTTTGGATCGCAACGCTTCTATACATCTTCTACGTGTTTATGTCAGTCACTCAACTCCTCCTAAACGGCTGGACCGATTTGAATGTTTTTTTTTGTATGCGTTTGGATGGCGCCCTGGATGGTTTAGATTCACAAATCAGCCCGGCAGATGGCGCTGCAGTCGGTATCTAGGTTCATGCAGGACAACGTCGGTCGGGTACGCTAGTTTAGTATAAAAACAGATTCAAGCGACGCGCCCCCGACCCACGTCTCTTCTGTGTAGCAGTTATTTTGGCTTTAGCCTCCGTCTGTTGGCCTGACCTGCGGCTCCGTGGCGTCGGCGTCGTGCGCACGCGCATCGCCGGGCTGCACGCGCTCCGGCGCGCACAGCGTCGCGCCGATAGCCAGACACCACACCAGTAGCAGCTCGTACAACATTCTAGAACAAAACATCACAAGACTTTAAGGGCTTAGTACTTGGCTAAATTTAGGATTCTAAATGATTTAGAAACCTAATGTAGTAAAGTGTAATCGCGTTTAGCTAGTAAGGATCCTAAAAAAGTTAAAAAATGATGGTATCTCTTAAAATAACTATTTAGAACGAGTATTCTGTGACTCAATATATATAAAGATAATCGACAGCAATCATATTTTAACACGGAATAGTAATTATTGTTATATTCAGTCAAACATTATGCCCCATATTGGCCATTTGCTGGGAAAAATAAATTCAGATTTGGTCGCTGGTCTAAGCTGACATACATTTTGACACTACAATACTGAGCTTTAAGAGGGTACGATGGCTGAGAGACTTTTGAGAAATAGGTATTCTAATGAAATGTCGCTGTCTCGCCCGAACCCCTCCGTGTCAGTACAGCGAGAGCGGGACAACTGCAGCTCAGACCGTTAATAGGCGCGTAAAATTGATCAAAACAGCATTTCGTAATCCCCGGTTTTCTTCTCGAAACCTGGACCAATAAAATTATTTTTTTCAAATATAATTAGAGGATAGATTTAGCTATGCCCCTATGTTTTCCTTTTTTTGCTTATATGAGAGATTCTTTTCTCATGAGGGTCTGAAAATGACGTTGAAATTGGGAAATTTTTTCAGTTTTTGAAAGCTCATATTTCTTATGTTAATTGAAATATGGAAAAAAACGAAACCTAGGGCATAGCTGTGGTAGATACAGATTACACAGTAAAAAAAATTTGGCTCTAAAGCCATTATCCAGGGAGGAAACAGGGGATTACGTATGTATGGAGAAATGGTGCGCATCGTATCCTCTTAACACTAAATCCAGATTTATTTTTTCCAGCGACTTAAACAGTATCTTTATTTGGTACAATTTTGTTGTAATTGCGCTCTTTTAGTGGGCCAGTGGAACAAAATAATAAGAAAACAAATGAGTTCAGTAAAGCTTTACTACTTGGGTTAGAATTACGGCACTAATAAGGGATTTACGTGCCCAAGTAATATGAATGAATGGACCGGCCAAATTATTGTCTATTCTAATGTCATATAAATAGAAAAGTCCTAACGGAATGACTGATCAACATTCATTCAACCCAGCCTATGTACGTCCCACAGCAGGGCACAGGCCTCCACTCAGAATGAGAGGGCTTAGGCCGGAGTACCTATGCGGGCCCAGTGTGGAACGACATCGCACACACCATTGAATTGTTATGGTGTGTAGGTTTCCTATTGATGATTTCCTTCAAAGGTTATGGTAAATTTAAAATGTAATTCCATACAATGCGAAAATCACAGAGGTGCGAGCCCGGACTCGAACCCACGACGTTCTGCTTGAGAGATCATAGGTCAAGCACTAGGCTACTACAGACGTCCTTAAAACTGTTTTTTTTTATATTCCTGGATTTCCTGCTCGGCCTTCTCATGTAACTATTCAAAATGTTTTGAATGGACGTGTCTATCAAGCATACTTATTAAATGAAAAGATTCTCAATAGACAGCTTTAAGTATTTATTAAGATGGTTTAATTCACAAGCAAATCGTAACTCTCTAGATTCTGTCACATTTTCTCAAGGACTTCTTTCATTCAATAACAGTTGTATCGCTCAGACCGTAACTTCAAAGAAATAATTCTGCGAACGAGCGAAGTCGGGTAAAACTACGGTGGGATAAAATAAATTGTTGATTTAAGTATATCCACAATGGTGGCCCACTGGTTTTGACTTATGGCCTCACAAGTTGTTTTAATACTACGGGTGACCTGCAGAATGTAAACATTTTCAACGATCATCTGCCAAAAATGATCATGCTCGAATCTTGTACAGCCATTTCGGTATAGATGTATAGATCTATAGGTGTAGTACAGGTTCAGCGCATGCTAAGCTATTGGCTGTGGGAATACATGAGGCCAGCTACTGGCTTCACGCGAACCCTTCGTCAAATACAGGAATATTTCTTGAGCCTGATACGCTCCGAATTGCAACCTGTCTACGGCTTGGGGTTCCAGTCTGCGCTCCTCATAAGTGTCCCTGTGGCAGTGATGTCGACAAGCTAGGACATCACGGACTGTATTGCCAAAAGAGTGCAGGCCGCTTCTCGAGACATGCTGCACTGAACGATATCAAACGCCGCGCCGGTTCCTTGCTACCGTCAACGTGCCAAGTTAACCTGAGCCGACAGGTATTGAAAGAGACGATGGCAAGAGACCAGACGGTATGAGTTTGTTTCAAAGATGGGTCGGGTGCTGGTATGGGATGCAACCTGTTCACACACGCTGGCCCCTTCCCATCTAAATGGAACCAACAACAGAGCTGGTGCAGCTTGTGAAGCGGCTGAAAAAGCTAATGCATGCAAATACAGGGTTCTAGGCTCCGAATATGATTTTGTCCCATTCGGTGTCGAGACCCTTAGTCCGTGGGGTCCTAGCGCTATGAGGCTTTTTAAGGAAATAGCAAAAAGGTTAGCCGACATCACAGGAGGCCGAAGAGCTGGCAGCTACCTCGAAAAGAATTAGTTTAGCTATTCAAAGGGGGAACGCTGCCAGTATCTTCGGAACCTTGCCTAAAGGGACTCCTTTTCATGGTATATTTTAGTTATTATTATTATTATATTTCTTAAGGTTTTTAGTTTTAGCTTAATTGTTCTTGTATATAAAATGTTTATTTATGTATATTAAGGTTTGTAGATTTTTCCGACCTATAAAACATACATCGCTTTTGCCTAAGAGTTGCGCCACCACTGTCGTTGTGGTTCTGTTCAGAACTTATTCGATTTCAGTAACCTTTAACTCCAACAAACTAATGTTACAAGTATTCAACTGTCGATGAAATATTAATAGTTACCATGAAAAGGTAACAACCCAATTAAGTTCATACATAACATATACTGAGTTGTGACGCGTGAGACTTTGACATTATAATTACGGTCGATTTCGAACAGTTAAGGGGAGAGTGTTAACAATTTAATTTTTCAACCCTGGAATGTTAGATCCAGATAATAAGCAAATTCTACACAATTATATGTACACTATGATTTTTCTTTGGCTTCAATGGTGTGTGAAGTTCTCGATTTGCACTGGGCTCGCGTGGGAACTATGGCCCAAGCCCTACCAGTGTGACGTACATATGACTGGGATGATGGCATGTTAGCCATCATAATTATGGTGTTCCATAAAAGAAGATGAAGTTAAATTTTACATTGAATCAAATAAAATAAATTAATGTAAATCTTTGCATTGTAAGTAACAAATGACAACGGTAAATGGAAATGAAATTACTGAAACAAAAATTGCAGCTGCGTAGTGTCAACCGTCAACCTCAACCCGTAGCGCCATTCTTTTGGTCATTCAAAAAATAATTAGAATCTAAGAGCAAGCAGCCAACATTGTCCTCAAAATGGAAGCCACCAACAATAGTCCAAGCTCCCTGAGGCATTCAAGAAATTAACATTTTCCATTGCATTCAGCCACTTTCTATTATACAATACAAAAGACATTTTTTAAGGGTTTTGCGAGAAAAAGAAATAGCTACTTACAGATTGATTAATCGAGTGTCAATCAACTAAATTGATTCGTGATTTTCTCGACGTCTTTTAGTTTATTTTTATTGTAATTTTAACGTTTATTTGAGCGGCGTAGACGCTGGAAAGGTGGGTGGACGCAATACTTAAATAAGAAGAGAATATACTTTAATAATATAAGATTTTTTTGTTAACTACTTAAGACGCTATCAACACCAACGTCTACGCGCACACTGTCTATTTGTATCGGAGTAAACGAGATGCCGCTATTACTGGGCAGCCGGGTATATTGAAAATTATCGGGCAAATATTTAATTTAAAAAAAACTGTGGATTATTTGTGAAATATGACTCGTTAGCGGTTTAGGTATGAATATGTTGACTTCATGTTTTTAATTGCAGACGCATACGCCAAAAAAATAAAGACATAGAACCGTTTAATGATGATTTTAAGACCTATCTTTGCAATTATTTTCTATCGAGCCGATTTCGTCCAATTATGTATCGAGTCCGTCCACGGTCTTTGAAATATGATGAATATTAACATATAATTTTTTTGATGTGCTAGAACAAGCAGTTTTTCTTAAAAAACTGTTTAAATGACATCAATTTCAACAAAATTAGGTGTTGTCAGCCTCTTAACTAAGGGATCCCATAATGTATTCTATACCTACACCGTGTTTTTTTTTATTTCCGGTAACTTGTATAAATAGTTTAGTACATCAATACAAACTACCTGGTGATAAATTTTCTTGCCTAATGGAATTTTATTTCTTTTTCATAAATGATAGATAAAGTGGGCGTAAAGACGGCCAAGTTGAAGTGGGACTGGGCTGGACATGTATGTTGAATGAACTCGGAACGTTGGGCCAAACTTATCACGGAATGGATTGGATCCCTAGCGATGGATATCGTAATAGAGGCAGACCAAAGCGGAGATGGAGGGACGACCTAGATGTTTATCACGTGGGATGGCAGGAGCTCGCGTTGAATAGGCAAGAATGGAGCAAGAGAGGAGAGACCTTTGCCCAGCAGTCACCAAAACAGGCTAATAAAAAAAAAAAGAATAAAATGATAGATAACTAAATATTGAGTTCACAGTAATCGTAAACGGTCCTTTATGAGTATCAAAAAGTTAGTGTCAAAATGTAACAATGTTTTTGACTATTTTTTAATATATTTTAAACAATAAAAGTTAGGTCACTAGTATCTTGCAGAAATGAACTTAATTTGACCTGTTCAATGTCCCCTCTAACCCTTTCAACGCCGCGCCTCGACAAAACGTAAACCTGCTTTGAATCTTATGTCATTGTGTCAAGGTCACTTTGAGACTGTACTTTGTGACACCAAATGTGTCGTTGGCGTTGAAAAGGCTAAAGTTAATGTTTGGTATATCTGTATAAAAAACTAGATGTAGTAATAGTAAATTATAGTATAATTTTTATAAAAAAATTACCTTTTGTCAAGTTTTTTGCAGGGTAAATTTCTTGGCACTGATGGTTTTTCCGAAAGCGCTGGCTCTTATAGAATAAACGTTTTGATTTTGGTAGATTTTAAAGTTTTTCCGTTTTAAACGGACACGGACTTCCGCAACAAAAACCTCTAAATCGACTGTGAAGAGAATTTGTATTAAACATTTTTGTTACCGCTGTTAGAAGTAAACCTTATCTTAAGGGTTGTTTTCGT